>JASMMZ010000004.1:28360679-28626611 GCA_038502455.1 Anisogramma anomala
TTTTTTTTTTTGGTCATGCGCGGTCTGGCGCGGTCTGGCACGGGGAATGAACGCTAGGAAGCGTTATCTCACGTCCATGTAAAAACACCTTGAGACTTTTGGTTGAACATGATAGAATATGTGATTACAAATATTTATGGCATGTCTGTTCAACATCTGTGGACTTGGAATTCACAATGGCCATTGGCCAAACATATTTGTTTCTTCGTGTTGTTTACTATTTATTAGTAACGAAACGTTTGTTAGGCTCGGAAACAAATGACATTTCATATACTCAAGTGTTTGGCACGATTTGGTAAGAACGTCTTCAATTCTCTGGTTCGACATTATAGAACAAGCGACTACATAGATTCTTTGCATATCTATTTCAACTTAACATCTCCGGGCTTGGGATTCAGAATGCCCAAATTATTTCGCCACAATATAGGCACCGGCGGTCCTAAAAAGGCAGATTTTTGGTAGATATCATAGCTACGTTATTGATTCGATAGTCAAAGTAACAGTAGTATAGCATTGATGAAGTTGCTGATAGATTGCAAGTTCTAACTTGCCGGAATCGCTAATAGATTCCTATTTGATTTATTATAGGACAACTGTTGATAGAACTTTAGACGTTGCAACATTGTCGATTCGAAGTGTGGTCGAAGTAACAGTAGTATTGCAAAGGTCAGGTGGTGGATTGTTGTTTCTTCCAAGTTTGGCAGACCGCTAGCCGATTTGTACACTACTTTGTATAGTTAATTGCTTGGCCCGTGCCTTACATTGAATTGGGTACTTTACTGCAATTGACTTGTAGTTAATGTAGTCGACTTTAACTGTACTGTACTTAAACATTATTTTAATACTAACGGCTTTTTGTTTTTGTGGTACCAATGCCAATACCGATGCCTTTTATAGGACAATTATCCGGTAACGCAAATGCTTCTCTATGCCCTACCCATTGTCATTTATATGACGGTTTTACTTCCTATCACTTATAATTCCAAGAACAAGTACTTTGTTACTTTTGCACTTGAGTCCCTCAATATACATATAGCTTAACCGCACTAATTAATTAAGTCCGCATTGTTAACAACCTGGTAATCTGTTGTACTAAGGGACGGTATAAAGGGTGCTTGCCTTTTTCTTCCTCATAAGAAGGTAGTCTCACGAGGAAGAAAAAGGCAAGCACCCTCTATACCGTCCCTTAGTACAACATAATCCTCTAGTTTACCAAAGTATATTTGCCTCTTATGTTATCCATTATTACGTGATTTAACCTTTTTAGGTAACTTTTTAACATAGTTTTCGATCTATATAAGTAGTCTATTGTTATTTATAAATCTTTTTAAAGCCTTATTTAGTATAATTTTTATCGTAATATCAACCGGGTTATTCTTATTAGTAATTCATCGAAATTCATCAATCTTATTGCCTTTATAGGCTTCGTGAAAAGCTATTACGTTAATTATTAAACGTTTTTCATCGATTGATCCGAACTTAAAAAGGCGTACAAACAAACTTCGTAAATCGATACAAAGAACGACTGAATATTTTTTTCTAACACATTTATAGGCAGCCCCCACATTTATTAGTGTTGCCACTAGATATACATACAATCCCTTAACATCACACCGAAAAAAATCCACAATAGCTCCCTTTATGGCTAATACCAAAGGAGTTCGACCAACTACGCGCGCCATCAACTTACCTACAAAGACTGCCCGACCTTTGTAAAGTATTTAAGAGCCCTAATAAAAGCGCCAGGCAACTAGTTCGCCCCCGGCGGGAAAAGACGCTATTACGTATTGCATCTAAAGCTTTAACACTGAGTTTTTATATAAGGCTCTCGATATGTAAAAGTGCGACCTCGAAGTCTGTAAATCCATGTATAAAGCTTACAAACAGGCTATTAACGACTTTACCATACGCTTTAACAGGCCCGGATTTATGAAGTACCATATATTAGTACTACGTATTATAGTGTATGCCACTAACCACCTTATAGATAAATACCAGATAATGTAAACGGGGTAAACCGGCGATGAAACCTAAGCCCCCGTTCCTATCTGCATAAAATGAAGAGGTATAAGGTTTCCCTCGAGGGGTTTTTCGTAGACCCTCCACTATTATATATACAACTATTTCGATATTACTGACCACCTTAGCGAAAAATGGTATAAAGCCCTTTACGTCGCCTATATGGGTTGTAGTAGCTGATCGCGATAGAACGCTGATCCTTTTTACGTTATAAAAGACCTCGATACATATTATAGGCCAATAAACTCCTATCTACGACCTTCCGAAATATTACCTTATATAATATACCACTTTATAAAAAGCGGTAAAGGAAAAAGACCTATGGGTTTTTATTGAGGTTCATGAAGATTTTAAACGTAACGTAAAAAAGTTCTCCTTTCGTTATGTACTAGTTAAACAAATATAGTTAGATTCGTCTTTTATAAAGTCGATGGATAAAATCTTTTCGGGGTATGTCATTTACTACGTCGATATAAAAACTAGAAACAAATTTTTCTCCAAAGACATTTTACTGGTTTTACTTTATCTATTTAGAAGGACCTTTATTACATTTTACTAATTTTAGTACACATAGACGATAAAAGGGATCCCCCGCATTATCCACTCTACTTTTCAAAAAGCCCCGATTGAAATTACAAAAGTTATAAACAAAGAAATCCTACTATAAGCTAGGATTATGCAAATCGACGTATACTTATCGGTTTATGGCTAAAATGTTAATATAGGCTTTACTAACTGGATTATCTTGTTCTTACGCCCTATTAAATCCTTCCAGCTTTGCGGTATTAGCGAACGGTTGAAAGAGATAAATAAAAGTTATCGATTATGATTTTACGAAAAAAGGTATTTATAATAATATAATAGTATACGTTACGTATGCTCTATATACAACATTGATTGTACGATATTATCTAGGATTATACTCCGGGACCTTATATAGCCTTAACTTAATACCACAATTATTATATCCCCTTCCCTCTTGTCTACGAAAACTACCGAACGTTCTCTAAGAGAAAATGCGAAAAATATATCCGCGTTTTAAAATATCAGCTAAAAAAAATTGATTTTTTTTTAAAAAACTCTGTATAATACGAAGGTGGCTGCGGAGGCACTGGCTAAAGAGACTGCTTCCGTTAGACCTAAAGAGGCGAATACCCGCCTGGTAAAAAAAGGTCGAGAGACGAAACCCTTTTACACTAATATACAGCAATACTTCGTAAAAAAAAAAAAACGGCCCGCTTTGTAATACTTACGCGAGTTATAATTTCCGATAATTACGTAGATTTATAGATTAATAAAGCTACGTTGCTTGGGTAACTTCCCCCAAATCCTACGATAACTAGTTCTTTTAAAATACGCGTAGTTACCGCTACCCCTAGATATATCAACCTCCGGCTAACCAGCAAGTTAATAATAAGAGCCAAATCTAGTTCGTCCGGATTAAAAACCTTAAAAGTTAGGAAAGCTAATTTTAAAACTTTGAAGTTATTAGTAATAAAAATTCGATCTGTTTTAGCGATCGTAAGTAGGACCTTATATAGAAGCGGCCCTCCAATATTGGACTCGGTTACTTATATGATAGAGGCTGATATCCCCCCCCTCTTTAACGCTATACCTAATTAATAAACCGCGACCAACACCATTTCGGACGGGAGTAACGGAATAAATAGGGATTTAACTACCTTTTGAGGTTTAATTAACATTAACGTTGGGGAATATCAAATACACCTATAACGTTTGCATTTAAGGCGATTAGACGTTGTCGAACGCCGCAAATAAATATAGGGCTTATGTTGGAACAGCAATCAAATGCAGTACAGCCAAGCTAACTTTACTTGCAGTAAAGTTGGTTGTACTAACTGCAAAAATAGGCTGTAGTTTGTGAAACTACACTACGAGTGCAGTACAGTAGGTGCCTACTTCAAAGTAGGGCACAAGCCAAAGCGTTTGGCCATACAAATTAGTGTGCAGACCGGCTACCGATCTACTAAACTTAGAACCAACACATCTTAATCAACTAACATAAATGCAGCACCAGTTACTTCGACCACAGTGATTTGAATCAACTACGTTACAATGATAAAAGCCTACCAATACTAATTAGTGTTTATTAGGTTAAGCACAAATTGGATAAGTAAAAGAAAAAGCTGTTTTCTGGTTACGCTTTACATTAAACGACGGTTAAAAGTAAAGGAAAGTTTTTTGTAAAGCGTACTTATAATATTGTGCCAGTTATCGCGGCAGTACGTAAAAAAGGTTTCTAAATTGTGTTAGTTATCGCGGCAATTTTAAAAGCAAACATCGGTACCGTTATTAAAAACACTAAAAAAAATCTTTAATAAAAATCCTTTTTAAAGACGTTAAGATTAACCTCCTAAAAGTCTTAGATATTACTAAGCCGGTAAGTTGGCAAACGGCTAAATTAATATTATTACAGCTATTACTATTACGGCTATTACTACTATAAATTGTAAAAACCACTAAGTCCTACGAATTTCAATTTATACATACTTTAACAGTAAACTTATAACCTATTACTTTATACTACTTCCTTTTTTCTTATACCTTTTAATTTTCGGGACGATAGCCTTAAAACACGTCGAAATAGATATCGTTCACGAACCCGACCATAGAAAGGCAATTAAAGACTTTAAAGTTACATTCGTCAGATATTACAAAGGAAACTTCTAATTTATAAACCTTATTGAAAACTTTTTAATTAAGTATTTTAAGAATGGGATTAAATTTTATATTTTTTACTTATACTTTACCAAATTCGTTCGAAGCCCAAAAACATTAAAATACCTTTAGAAATATTTTTAAAAATGGAATCTCGACATGTAAACGATGGTAAATGAACACGTCAAATTTAGGCTAAAAATTAAAGTCACCGACTAAAGTATTAATAACCATTAAGGAAAAGGAAAAATAATGATTTAACTAACGTATTTTACAAATATACTACCGATGAAAACCCTTAATGGATTTTTAAAACTAAGTAAAAACGTATTTTTAGTAATAACATACCCTAACGCCCCTATATTCGTTCGCAAGGACATACCTAAGCCTAAATTAATTTTTTAACCCTCTTTACGTAAAATTCAAGGTCTAATACTATTAATTGTAAAAAATTAATTAACTTACGGGTTATAAACCCTTAGGTATTAATTAATGAAATAGAAATCTTAACGCACCCCTTAATACTAAAAGGAATATTATCAAGTCCGTGGAAACCTTTAAATCTATTTTACCCAAGCTTTTTAATACATTTAGTTTTAATGATTAAACCAAAGGCGAACTAGCTTTATATGCGAGCTTCTTATAAGCACGGTTACTAGCTTTTTTTCCCCTAAATTTTGTTAAAGGAAATTATCATGCTTACTAATACCAATAACCTTAGTACCTTTCCTAATTAAGGGATTCGAAAGGCCCTTACAACTAGTATATTACCCTTCCCTTTCGACGTATTTCTATGGTAAATACGAATTAAACAGAAATTATTACGTTTGTTAAAATTTGAAAAATGAAGGAAAAGTATAACAGTAAGCCGTATAACCTCCTTAACGTTAAGTTACGTCCGTTTTTAAATATTTACCGCCAAATAAGAGTTTAATTTTCAGGTTTTTTTTTCGTTATTTCCTAATATCCCTACTAGCTAAACTAAAAATTATTATTTCCGGTACCTAACGAATTATTTTTCTTTTCGCGAAATTTACAATAGCCTCAAAGGTTATTTCGAATACGATATTAATCTTACAAAATACCAAATCGACTATGATATCATTAAATACTATTATATTTAAGATTTTAAAAAAGTTGAAAAGAAAAATGAACCTTTTTAATTAAATGCTTAATAAATTAATACTTTACCAATAAGTAATAAGGAACGTAGGAGTTGATGAAAACACCTTACGCTGGTAGATTCGGTAGGACGTTACGGGTTATAAAAAGCTCGAATACGCCGTTTAATACCTAAATACCACTTAAAAAGGTTTTTAAATCAATTACGTCCATTATTAACGACCGTAACAATTCGAGTTTTTAACTCGACCGGTACATACTCATAAACTTCGGAATTTAGTAACGAAAAAAAAAATCTACTCGTATTATATTAATCGAAGGTATGGAAGCCCCGACTAATATGGTTAACGAAAAGCTTAGACCTTTACTTACAAAAAAATGTATTTCTTCTTTTAAAGTTTTAAAATCATCCAAATGAGTTTACTTTAAACGTTAAAAATATTGGATGTATATTAAATAAAGCTGTTATTAAATACGTTATAATACCATTGAATGTAAATGAAAGCATGTAATATATTATATACAGCTCCATTTTACCTTCAATTTGTATTACGTCGAATAAGTTATACATTTATTTTTAAAAAAGCTCAAGGCTATAGGTTGGCACGAAAATACTGGTATTAGTACTAACCCAAAAGTAATATAATAACTCGCTGACCACGCCTTTTTATACCGCCTTACATGTAAAAATCTCCATCGCCTACATAACAATAAAGACTTTGACCCTATATACATTTTTATTATTTAAAATCGCTATGCAAATCAAGTCTTTTAGGGAACTATACCGAATACAAAGGCGATACGGTACTTAATAAAATGTTATTCGTAATACGTCGAGTTACGAAAGGATACTAATACTATTACAAAATTCGATCACGCGAATATTAGTAAAGTTAAAGTTAGGTTTAGCCTTAAAAAAGTTATATTTATTAGGATCGACAATATTTAAAAATGTGATTCACCTTATGATTTTTAATATTTAAAAATTCTTTACCCCCTTTTTCCTTCAAGTTTAAGAAATAAAAACAGCTTAACGTCGACTTTAACGTTAAAACTAACAAGTTAATATAAGTTAAAACCAATAAAAGGTTTTTATTTAACCTTAAATAAGGGTATTTTTAGTTTTGTTCTTTAGTGTTAAAATTAAAGGTGTTAAACTTAAAGAAGGTGGAATTTTATTAATTACATCGTAAATTGAATTATACGACGACTAATAAGCTTTAAAAAGTTTTAAAGGCAACTAATTATAATGATATAAATTTATTAACGTTAAAGGCAATTGAATAACTTTACCATTACTATTAAATATACTCATGAACCTTTATGAGGTTTAAATTTATGTTAAAGACAGATTAAGACTATAACTTGAAAGTTTTTGTAAACGTGTTTTACCTAGACGGTAAGCTAATATTACACGTTTTAAACTTTACTATGGCTTTTTACAGCGCCGAGTTCTTTGAAATTATTACGGCGAAGGAAACGTAATAGGTATCACGAGTTTTGTAGATTAACACGTATATTAAGCTATTAAAAGTATTAGTTTACGATGCTGGCATTAATTTTATTACAATAATGTTTGAAGCTTATATAGATCTATAGGGATTTAATGTAAACAGGTTTCTATTAAGTTTTACTAGGGTATTAGTAAGATCGAAAGGGAATATGTCTTTTTACGAAAGGCTTACAATATCTTTACACTAGAAATAGAAAGCTTTACAATCTAAAAAGTACTACTTTAAAGAGCGGTAAAAGGCGTTAACGATATTATTAACCCTAATAAACTTATACCAACTTAATAAGTATTTTGGGCTAACACACGTATAACAAATAAATCGACACCCTTATTAAGTACCCAAAAACGCGTTATGGTATATAAAAAAAAACTCAAAGAAATTAAGGAAGAAATTAGCACGCCACCAGATTAACGATACCTTTAACACTAGAAATAGACTATTAACAACAAACGTATTATTTTTCTCCCTTTACAGTAAAGTTCTTACGTAATGCGAGCTAAGCAAATAGGATAGGCCATATAAAATCTAAGTATTACCAACTTAAACGTATTGATGAAAATTACTAACAGCTTTGTAATTTTTCGAGTTATATAAGTTAAGCCGTACCGAAATCCCCTTCATTTTAATGAAGATTTTGATGTTGATAACCTCCAAGTCAAATGGATTAGCTAATATAACCATCCTGATCTGATTATCAACTATCTAATAAAATGTCGACGACGTAAAAGATTACCTAAAAAAAGGATGAATACTAAAGAAGAGGACGACGATAGGGATTATAAGCCTAACAGGGCATATATAAAGGCTTGAGTATCTTAAAAGGAAAGTTTTAAAGAAAAACTTGCCCTTAACTTGTATATTAAAGGAATTATTAATATAATCAATAAGTCTTTTAAGAAAAGCGACTGAATAAATATTAACGGCTTTCTTTTACAAAAGGTTATAAAATTTGTGCCGTTAATACAATTTAAAAGCCAAAATGTTACTATATTTAAGTCGATGATAGGTTATGAGGTTAAGGGTAAAACTATGGACCGTTCGTAGAAAAAATCACAGCTAATCGCTCAAAGATACGGTAATAAAGGTAAAGACTAAATTGTTACTTAATCACCTATAATTCAAAAGATCAACTAGCGTTTAATAGTCGCAATTACTATTAGTTTGACCGCTAGCGTGAAAGGTTAATTTACACGTAATAGCCGGGATATAACGTAAGAGTATACGTAATATTCTACCAATCTTAAGCGTATTATACTACTGGAATTACTAAAAAAGAACTATGGAATAAGTCTCCAGCCGATACGATAATACGTCGTACTAAACCATTATATGGATTAGCTGAAACAAGCATCCACTGGTTTGTAACGTACTAGGCGTACTTTAAAAATAAGTTAGGTATAAATACTTCAATATTTAACCTATACCTATTAATTACGAATGTATGAAACTTTGGTATCGTAGGTATATAAACTGAAGATACCCTTTCCCTTAGAGATACTGGGTTTATAAGAGCGAAACAACGTGTTATCGAAAAGTTAGGCCTTTACAAGTGTAAGCCGATTAAAATGCTGCCTAAAGGTATACAACTTAACTTTAATAAATCTTTAATCTGTATTTAGAGTATTAAAGCAAGAAACAGTACTTAAATTATCCTACGCCAAAAGGGGCAAGCCATAAGCCTAATGATTATCGATAAGGCTAACGAGGTAAGATTACAAAAATACCTGGAACAAAGGGCCTATGCGGCCTATATCGCCACGTTATGTTAACTGAGGGTATCATACGATCTTTCTATTACGGCATAAGCACAAGATCCATAAGATGAGGACTTTGAAAGGTTAAATGAGCGGATGAAGTGAAAAATGTACTATATGGAAAGAGGAATTAATATGGTTTTTATAAATATAACGAAGGCGAAGTTAATAATCTTTATGGACGGGTTATTTACCAATAATATTAACCTTATATCGTAAATCGGTTTCCCAATAATACTTATTAACGAGAAAATGTCTAAAGGGCAATTTAAAATTACTAGAAACCTTATATACTAGACATTCATTAAGTCTAAACGTATAACTTAGAATGTACTGGCTTTAGATGTTTACGATATTATGGCAAGCTTTGATATCGGTATGGTAATTAATGGAACATTAAAGATTATCACTAAATAGCTATTACTACCTCCAATACTTAAAGTGGTGTATACAGACTTCTGAAGCCTTTACGAATACCTATTAAAGCTGGACAGGACCAATGAAAAACGTTTAGTAACAGACATAATGACCCTAAAGAAGGCATATAAAGCCCGGAAAATCGATAAATTTAGGTAAATCAACAGCAAAGATAACCCCACTCATACTATAACTCAGGCTACGCCCAATGGTGCCCTGAAAAGGTTTATAGATAGCAATATACTAACAATACGAATCGAGTGCTAAGTAGACCGCCCGGTACATTATGTGAAGAAACAAGGTTATCCTAACAAACTAAAAGACTGCCAAAATAGTAACGTTAATAGCAACAGTGGTAAAGGTAACAATAACGGTAGTTTAAAATATTAGTAAAAGTATGCAATTAATGGAGTACTTAATTTATATAAGTCTGTGGCGAAAAATCTGGGCACGGGAGTTGAGGAATAGAGGTCTTGAAAGGATGAAACAAAAAGGCCACCAAGGGCTGTAATTAAGGTTAATTTCAGTACAAACTGATCGGAATTGACAAGGTTCTGGCTTGTAAATTAAGGAGGGATTTCAGAGGTTACCACCCATTGATAACAAGCTACGCTAGCATGCAGCCACAAAACAAAAAGCCGTTACTATTAAAATAGCAATCAAATGCAGTACAGCCAAGCCAACTTTACTTGCAGTAAAGTTGGGTTACCAAGTGCAAAAATAGGCTGTAGTTTGTTGGACTACACTGCAAGTGCAGTGCAGTAGGTGCCTACTTCAAAGTGGAACACAGGCCAAAGCGTTTAGCCATACAAATTAGTGTGCAGACTGGCTAGCGGTTTGCAAAACTTAGAACCAACTCATCTCAATCAACCAACATCAATGCAGCACCAGTTACTTCGACCACAGTGATTCGAATCGACTACGTTACAACGATAAAAGCCTACCAACAGCTTACGATTATATAGGTAAACGTAGGTAAATTAGAGGTCGTATACCAAACCCTTTTTATAAGCTATGAAGATAAGGGCGTGAATATTATTAACATGTAAGAACCGTGGTATAATAGGAGAGATAACGAGTAAGACTCCATATAACATTACCCGGTATACGATCTTTATTTACCGATACACAATTGGGGCTATGATACCCTCACATAGGAAAGCCGGCGCGAACTTTTTTAGTAATAAGGCTTAGGGTTCTTTTATACGTTCGACGAAAGGCGTTTTTTACTACTACTTATTGTACATTACTTGGGGGGTACATATATGGAAAGGAAAAGAAGGCACTGTCTATGCCTATATGGCTACATAGCTAAGTTTTGCTGAGCTTCGCTCTAGTTTTAGTTTCTTCCTCTTCTATTCTTAGAATACTACACTATTTCGACGTTACGTTGCCGCTCTACACGCGTACCAACAATTGGTAGCTGTAAGTAAAAAAGCTGGAAAAAACACCAGACCTACCTTTTACCAGTCTAAATAAGAAAAAATGGAAGGAGAATTACTAATTCTACTTCCCCGTAAAAACAAAATCAATACACCCTCTCTGCTCCACTAAACCTTTCATTTTTTCCATCTTTCCTACTTTTTAACTCTAAGATCCTTAATCTTTTCCCACTACCATTAATTACTCTTTATCGCATCGACCCCTTTATCCTCTTCCTCTTCATCTTCATCCTCGTTACTGTCGTTGTTATCATTATCGCCGCCATTAATTCGCCCGTAACAAAGCCGTCGCCGCCGTCATTAAATGTTATGGCTGCCTTTTCACTTTTTCCCGTTATCCTCGCTATTGCCGTTACCGTCCTCGCCGCAAACGTTAGTAGTCTCGCCATAAATATCGATAATTTTCGCTGTTACTGTTGGAATAGCAGTCAAATGCAGTATAGCCAAATCAACTTTACTTGCAAGTAAAGTTGATTGTACGTACTGAAAATTGACTGTAGTTTGTGGGATTTGAATACATTGCACTACAAGTGCAGTGCAGTAGGTACTCACTTCAAAATGGGGTACAGGCCAAAGCGTTTGACTATACAAATTAGTGTGCAGACCGGCTAGCGGTCTACCAAACTTAGAACTTACATACATCAATCAATAATATCAACGAAACACCAGTTACTTTAACTATAGTGATTCAAATCGACTAAGTTGCAAAGATAAAGGCATATAAACATAAGAAGTGCTTATTAGGTTAAGCACAGATTGGCTAAATAAAAGAAGAAGCTACTTTCCGGTTGTTACGCTTTGCGTTATCGCTAGGGTAGAGGAAAGATTCTTGCGAAGGGATTTTATGAATACTACGCTAGTTTATAACGGCAGGAAAACAGAGAAGACTTTTTAGGTTGCGCCAGTCCACAACGGCAATTTGGAAGTAAGCGACGGTATCGTTATTGAAAAACACTAAGAAATATTTATTAATCTTTCTTAAAGACGTTGAGATTAACTATTAGAAGTCTTAAAGTTCGGCAAGTTAGCGAACAGCTAAGTAAGTACTACTACGGGTGTTAATATTGCAAAAACAACCAAGTCCTTACGCCAAAAAACTTTCAACCTTCGTCCTTAACCTATAACAATAAACGATCTCCAACCTTACCCTTTATACTAAACCTTTGCCTTTACTTTACTCGTTTCACTTTCTCCACGCTAATTTAATCGTCAAGTTAGCTTTCTTAAGCGAAAACACCAAGAATCGCCAAGTTGCGCTGAGAAAGCTACGTTGCATAACCTTACGCCAAGCCACCAAGTTGCCAAGCCACCAAGTTTCCACGCGACTTTACGCTAAATCCTTACGCTAAAGATCACTAAGTCCCTTAACCTACATATACTATATAAGATAGAATGTTAAGATGGCTACCGAAAGTCCTTACTTTCAGGCTATTACCGACCTTACCTGAAAAAAAGAAATCAAAAACCTCGGAAAGGCTTTCGCTAAACAATATAACCACGATCTTTACAGAGACAACGTCGACCAAGGCTTAACAGAAAATCATTTAACTAACTTTATCGGCTGTTTTATCTTGAAACACGATACCGAGGGAAACCTTAAAGACGTGTTTTATAAGTTCCGTAAATTTTTTGGCGACTAAACAATTAATATGTGGAAAGAAACCCAAAAAGCCGTCAAGTCCAAATTAAAGGCTGAACTTAAACGCCGAGGAATATTCGTGCCAAAGGAAAACGTTAATAAGTTAGCGGAAACACTTTTCGAATTGAATTAGCTTAAGGAATGTCCCCAAGACCTACAGCCTAAAAGAAAAGGTGTTAAGGAACTTTAATGCCTATATATACGTTCCAAAGAACCTCCTATTCACTTTCAGCTAAGTTAGGCATCTTTACGTGCAGGTGATAAAAAACACGTAAACTTGCTTAATAGTCTAGCATCTTCACGCGATAGTATGGAATATATCTTTGGTAGTGGCAAAGAACGTGAAACAAAGGATGTCAATGCGGCAAGAGGTATTAATGTTGGCGCTTTACATCTATCAATTAAGAAGGAACCTCGCCGGACCCCTTAACACTAAAAGAATTATCGCCAAACCCCCAGCGACGGAAACCTTCAGGTCTATTTCCTCCAAGCTTTTCAATACGTCTAGTTTTAACAGCCAAATCAAAAAAGGACCGGCTTCACAAGAAAGCCTACTGTGGGTACGACCATTAGCTTTTCCCCTCCAAACTTAGCCAGAAGCAACTATTCTGCCCACCAGCACCAGCAACAGCCTTAATCTTTTCCCTAGCTAGGTGAGGAAGGCCCTTACGATCAGTACATCACCCTTACCCCTTGACGCGTTTCCATGAAAGATATGGATTATACCGCAATCACTACGTTCGTCAAGATCTGGGGAGGAAAGGAGAAGTATAAAGGTAAGCCGTATAACTTTCTCTACATTAAATTATGCCCATTTTTCAACATTTACCGCCAGATAAAATTTAAATTGCCAGATTTTCACTCGTTATTTCCCAGTATTCTTACCTGTTAAGCCGAGGATTACTACTTTCGGTACCTAACGAATTGATTTTTATTTCGCGAAATATATAATGGCCTAATGGAACATTTCGAACATGATTTTAATTTTACCCAGTATTATACTGACTAGAATATTGTTAAGTCATTTTATATGTTGGATTACAAAAAAGAGTTGGAAAGTAACATAAACCTTTTTAACTAGATGCTTGATAGGCTAATGCTTTGTTAATAAGTAATGAGGAACATAAGAACTAACGAAAATACCTTACGCCAACAGGTCCAGCAAGTAGTTACGGGATATAAAGAGTTCAAATACGCCTTTTAATGCCTTAATATCACCTATAAAAGGTTTTTTTTTGGCTAATTGCTTTTTTCGCCAACGACTGTAACTACTCGAGTTTCTGGTTCGACTAGTATATACCCTTAAACTCCGGAATTTGGTAACGAGAAAAAAGACCCTCCCTATTCATATTACATTAATTGAAGGTATAGAAGACCCAGTTAGTATAGTTAACGGAAGGTTTGAACCTTTACCTACGGAAAAGGGTATTCCTTTTCTTTAAGTACTTTAAACAAGCTAACCAGATTTACATTGAGCGTTAAAAATGTTGGATTTGCGGTAAATGAAGCTATTGGTTAACTCGTTATACTGCCTCCAAACGTAAAGAAAAGTAAATAATGTATTACACTTAATTCTCTTTTACTTTTAAATAGGATTATATCAAATAAATTACACAATTTAAAGGAAGTAAAAACAAAAAGAAGGAAAACAAACTAAAAACCATCGGCTAATACGAAGATATTGATATTAATATTAGCCCGGAAGTAACGTAATAACTAGCTGACCACACCTTTTTGTACCGACTTATAGGTAAAAAACCCTATCATTGCCACGACGATAAAGACCCGGGTGTTGGTAGGCCTTAGACGTTGCAATGTTGTTGATTCGATTGGTCTTCTAAGTAACAGTAGTATTGTAGTAGTCAGATGGTGGATGTATTTTTCTAGGTTTGGCAGACCGCTAGCCGGTCTGCACTGTAATTTGTATGGTCAATTGCTTGGCACATGCCCTAGAGTGAAGTGTAGCGTACTGCATTCGACTTACACCCAATGCGGTAAGTTTTTACAAAACAATACACTTAACTTGTAGTTCAGTATAGTCAACTTTACTATAAGTAAATTTGACCTATTGCACCACATGTAATACTATTCTAATACCGGGACTTATACACCTCTTTACTATTCGAAACCGTTATACGAAATCAGTTTTCTAAGGAATTATACTAGATACGGGGGTAATACGATACTTAACGGGAAGCTATTCGTAATACATCGCGTTATGATGGGATATTAATATTATTACGGAACTTGACTACGCGGATATTAATAAGGCTAAGGTTGGCTTTAGCCCTGAAAAAAAAACCATTCTTACTAGGATCAACAACAGTTAAAACTATTATTAACCCTATTATTGTTCACATTGTAAAATCATATATACCCTTTTTACTTTATTTAAAAGATACAAAAAACCTCGACATTAACGTTAACGTTTAGACTAACAAACTAATATAAGTTAAAGCCGGTAAAAGGTTTCTATTTAGCCTTAAGTAAGGGTATTTTTATCTTTATTTTTAATGGCTAAAGGAAATGGTATTAAACTTAATGGAGACGTAATTTCGCTAACTACACCATAGGTTTAATTATCTAGTAACTAATAGACTTTATAAAGTCTTAAAGGCAATTAGCTACGAAAATATAGACTTGCTAGTATGAGAGGTAGTTAAACGCCTTTATTACTATTATTAAATATACTCTCAAGCCTCCTTAAGGTTTAAGTTTACGTTAAAAGAGAACTAAAACTTTAGTTTGAAAGTTTTCGTAAACATATTTTACCTAAACGATAAGTTAGTATTATACGTTATAAACTCCGCTACGGCTTTTTACAACGCCAAGTTCCTAAAAACCATTACGATAAAGGAAATATAAAAGGTATTACATACTTTGTGAATTAATACGTACCTTAGCTTATTAAACGTGTTAGTTTACGATACCGGCATTGACTTTATTACGATAAAGTTTTAAGTTAATATAAAGTTAATGAGAATTTAATGTAAATAAGTCTTCATTAAAGTTTATTAGAGTATTAGTAAAGTCGACAAGGTATATGCCCTTTTACGAAGGGCTTATGATATTTTTATACTAAAAATCGAAAGCTTTATAAACCAAAAAACACGGCTTTAAATAGAGGTAAAAGGTTTTAAGGATACTATTGGTCCTAACGGACTTATACCAACTTTTCTGGTATTTGGGGCTTATTTACGTATAATAACTAAGTCGCCACCTTCCTTGAATACCTTAAAGCGTAGTATAATATATGAAAAAGCCTTAAAGGAACTAAGGAAGAAATTAACACGTCCTTAGGTTAATAATACCCTTAATACCAAAAAAAAACCTTTAACAATAAACGTATTTTTACTTCTAATTTAAAGTGAAATCCTTACATAGTGCGAGCTAGACAAATATAATAGGCCATATAAAATCTCAAGTATTATTAACTTAAACGTAGTAGTTAAAATTATCAACGGCTTCGCAATTTTCCGAGTTATATAAATTCAGTCGTACCGAGAACCCCCCGGGTTTTTAAAGTCTAATAAAAATCCTAACGTCGATAACCTTCGAACCGAGCGAATTAGCTAACACAACCCTCCTGAGCCGATTATTAACAAGCCAATGGAAAGTTGGCGACGTAAACGACTACTAAAAAGGAGGATATACACTAAAATAGAGGATGTAGATAAGAATTATAAGCCCCACAAAGTATATATAACGACGTAGGTATCTTAAAAGGAAAAGTCCAACGGAAAACTCACCTTTAAACTACGCACCGAAGGTATAATCAATATATTAGATAAGACTTTTAAGGGAAATGAATAAGTGAAAATTAACGGCTTTTTATTACAGGAAGTTATACAATTTATGCTGTTAACGTAATTTAAAGACTAAAACGTTATTATCTTTATATAGAGGATAATTTACGAGGTTAAGGGTAAATCCACGAACAGGTTATACGAAAAGTTACGACCAATCGCTTAAAATATAATAATAAAGGTAACGATTGGATCTTCACTTAATCGCCTATAATCTAAAAGATTAGGCAACGTTTAATTATCGCCATTACGGTTAGTTTAACTATTAGAGTAAAAAGCCGGTTTACAATTAATAGCCGAGATATTAGGTAAACATATACATCATATGCCACCGATATTTAACGGATTATACTATGAAAGTTGCTAAAAAAAAAGGGATAAGTTTCTGGACAGCATGGTAATACGCTATATTAAGGCTTTATACGGATTAGCCGAGATAGGCGTCTACTGGTTCTTAATGTACTAGGCGTATTTTGGAAATAAATTCGATATAAAAACTTTAAACTTTAACCTGTACCTATTAATCACAAAAGGCAAAGACTTTAGTATTGTAGGTATATAAATTAACGATACCCTTTTTTTTTAGCGATATTATATTTATAACGGCGAAATAGTATATTATCGAAAGTTAGGCTTTTGAAAGTATAATATATATAAAAAGTTAGCTAAAGGTATACAATTAAACTTTAATAAATCGTTAATCTGTATCTATAGTATTAAAGTTAAAAACGGCACTTATATTAGCTTACGTCAAAAAGGGTAAGCTATAAGCCTAACAATTATCGATAAAACCAACAAGGTAAAATTATAAAGGTATTTAAAGTAAAAGGCCCATACAGCATATATTATTACGTTATATTAACCGAAAATATTGTACGATCTTTTCATTATGATAAAAGTACAAAATCTATAAAACGAAAAATTTAATACGTAAAATAAACGGATTAAATAGCGACTAAATTATATGAAAATGAAATTAATATAGTTCTTGTAAATTTAACGAGGGCGAAGCTAATAAATTTTACAAATAATTTATTTGTTAACAATACTAACCTTATATCGCAAATCGGCCTTTTAATAATACTCGTTTATAAATATATATTCAAAGAATAAATAACGATTACCGGAAATCTTATATATTGGATATCTGTTAAATATAAACATGTAATCCGAAGTATACTAACTTTCAAAGTCTATAACATAATGGTAGGCTTTGATATCGGTATAGTAACTAACAGTATATTAAGAATTATTACCAAATAACAGGGATTGCCAACAATACTTATAATAGTGTGTACCGATTCCCGGAGCCTTTATAAATTCCTATTAAAACTAGGTACAACAAATGAAAAACGCTTAATAATAGACGTAATAACGTTAAAAGAGGTATATGAAGCCCGGGAAATCGATAAGTTCCGGTGGATTAACGGTAAAGATAATCCTACCAATGTTATAACTGAAGCTACCCCTAATAACGCTCTAAAAAGGTTCGTGGATAGCAATACGCTAACCATACGAATTAAAAGATACGTGGACTACCCGGCACGTGATGTGGAGGAACAGGGTTGCCTTAGAAAACTAGAAGACCGCTAGGGCAATAATAACGATAACAAAGGTGGTAATACCAGTAGTTTAAACTACTAGCAAAAGGTACGTAATTGGTAGCGTACCTGATTTACACAAGTCTATGGCAAAGGATTTGTACACGGGATTTGAGGAATGAAGGTCTCAGAAGGGTGGAGCAAAAGGGCCATAAGGGGCCGTAATTAAGGTTGATTTCAGTACAGATAAATCGGAATTGACGGGTCTGGCTTGTTGTTAGCTTACGGATTAAGAAGGGATTTCAAAGGTTGCCACCAATTGATAGCAAGCCACACTGGCGTACAGGCACAAAACAAAAAGCCGCCAGTGTTAGAATAGCAGTCAAATACACTACAGCCAAGTCAACTTTATTTACAAGTAAAGTTGATTGTACGTACTGCAAATTGACTGTAGTTTATGGGACTTGAATACACTACACTGCAAGTGCAGTGCAGTAAGTGCCCACTTCAAAGTGGGGCACAAGCCAAAGCGTTTGACCATACAAATTAGTGTGCAGACCGGCTAGCGGTCTGCCAAACTTAGAACTTACACACATAAATCAACAATATCAACGCAACACCAGTTACTTCGACCACAGTGATTCGAATCGACTACGTTGCAACGATAAAGGCCTACCAACAGTAACCGTTATCAATTTCGTCTCCTTTGCGCTAATCAGTCGCCGATAAATTAACTGTTGAAATATACAATAGGTACAGTCACATAGCATACAACTTAACGGCAGGGCCAATACGGCCAACAGGGCCAGTAAGTACTTGGTAAAAACTTCAAATACTAAATACCTCAACACCAAAGGATAAGGAATTCACCGGAGTTGTAGATATCACCACCAGCACTAGTGTTATACTAGTGCAAGTACTAGTATTGACTAGTACAGAAAATTAACACAGAGATGTTGCCTAGGCTAGTATTTACTAGCACGGAAGAACTAGTATTTACTAGTATATACTAGTATTGACTAGTACAGAAGTTTCAATATTGATCGAAATCCTTATGAGGATATGCTCAATTATAACTTGAACTTAGACCAAGTCCTCCATGTAGATTCTAAAATACTTGAATTTATAAGCGTACACTATCTTTTTGTATAGTACCTTTAACACATTATTAGTATAATTGTACAGTATTATTTATTAAATTAGTTACTTCCTTTCATACAGATTAAAATGTACACTTCTCCTGGACCATCTGATACCTTTAAGGATACCCCTTTGTCATCCCCAGAATGTGGCTTGTTTTTATTACTAGGGCTGTTTCACGGTAGTACCAGTAATAATAGTTCTCCTTTATAAAGTACTATTGTTGATCCCGGTCCCTTAAGGCTTATAGGTTCTTTTGCTTCGGTTGTATCCCCATTCTTTCGATTCCTACGCTCTAAAGATACTTCCGTTTCTTTAGGGGCTTTAGACCCCAAATTTCTGTTAAGGAAAGGAAGAAAAGAAGCTCGTGATACCCGTAGAAATAAAGCTAATTAAGAGATTTAAGCTATTAACACTGATAATCTTACTGATAAGGAAGTAGAAGCTAGAGCTAAAATCACCAGTTCTCTAGAATTAGCAAGGCTTAAGTTAGTTATCGATTTACACGAAAGATTATTATCTAAGCTTTAAAAAAACCTTAGAAAACCAGAATAACCTAAATTGATGGGTACTATTACGCTAGTAAAGAAGGAGGAGGGACACATTAAGAACTCATTTTGTAATGTTAAAAAAAAGAAAAAACTTATAGAGCCTAAATTATAATCATTAAAAGACTATAAAAAGTTAACATTCTCAAAAATTAATGTCTGGCTAATAGATATTCAAAGCTGTACTGTTAGTAATAATTGTTTTAATATCCTAAAGGGTATCTTTAAGATTAAGATAAATATAGTCTTTATGGAAAATAACTATATTTAATCATTTACTCCTATTGAATACAGTTTTATAAAGATTTTAAAAACTATACGTACCCAAATCCAGGCTTATAGGATAATCACTTTTTTTAGACCTTTTAGCCGTTATCATGGGTATTGAGAACCTGTGTAATGCCTTATTAAATTTGATTAGAATATGATAAGACATTAGAACGATTTATTATTAAGAACTTCTTAAAAAACTCTTTTTTCTTCATCCTTTACATTACGAAGCCTTAGCCCTTTTTATGGTAGCCTTCGAAAATGCCAGAAGGAGCTTGATTTATTAAGGGTGTTAGGTTAAAGATATTAAGTATTTCCTATAATTTCTAACTTATATGAAGCCCGAGTTTCCAGTTTGGATTGTCAGTATACGAAGTAAATGAAGGACAGCCTTTCCTTTATTACTACGTAAACTATAATTAGACTTCCAAAAAGAAAACCAAATTGAAGAAGGAAAAGAAACGTTAAATTCCATTATTTGAAGAAAACCAAAGAATAAGCCATCTGTTAACCGAAACCTGCGTATTAATTAATTCAAAAAGAACTACCTTACAGGTTTTTATGAAGGATATTCAGTATAGGCTTGTTGGATATTTTATACAAATATACAGCCTTCTAATGCTAGTAAATCTATTAGTAAGGAAGAAAAAGAGGATGCTATTACCATTAATAATAGTAAAGTAAAAGACTTCCACTACATGCAACATTGTAATGTTATACTATTACTATAAACAATTGTGTAGTCAAATACGCAAAACCTTATATAGAACGTTGTATTAAAATTTTTTAGCCAATTAAAGACCGTATTTTACACGAATGTACCCGCTTTAGTATATCCACTTTTAACGTCAAAGTATCCACTTTTAACGTTAAGGGTTCCATTTTTTAAGTTAAACCGCCAAAACGACCAATTAAAGGCCGTACTAGGTACGGGTATTTCCGTAGTGTAAGCCACACTTTTAACGTTAAGTCTTTAAGATTTAATGTTAAGTCTTAAGTTTTTCGCTCTTTCTTTCATACCATAATATTGTTTGGTAATTGATAAATTCCATTTTCGTGACTTTATTAGAGCTGATTTAGGCTTATATTGCTATATTTCAAACAACGAGAAATGGTATTTACATCTCGAAATGTAAGGCGAAAACTACCCCAGATTACGAATAGATAGAGGTGTTATTGAGCCCATTGGCAAAGGAACAATTTAAAAACCAGTCAAGTTTTAAAAATATTACAGTTATAATACCCTAACTTTTTACAATGATTTTTATTTCCCTAAGTTTATTATAAAACTGATTAGCCCATCCGAGCTTTATAGATTAAATATTAAATTAAAAAACTTATTGTTAGTTAACTCCAAAAGTAAGGTAATAATTGCTATTATAACTATCGACTACACTATTATCTAAGACACGTAACAATTTCATTATAACGTAATAGAAACAACCACTACCAAGCCCTTTGATACTTCCCTTTAATATACCAGGTTTAGTTATATTAGCTTAAGGTTAGTGACGAAATCACTTAAGTTGTTAGACGACCTAAAGAAGAAACAGGAAACGGAGTATTTCAACCTCATTTGTACCCCTTATAAACTTTCCAGAAGTACCCGTTAACGACCAAGTTTCTAATACGGTACCCCCTCCCCAAAAGGGGCTTATTTGGACCCCTAATAGCTTTCTAGAAACAACTATTAAGCCAAAAGGCGAACGCCGTGGCCTAATAGCTATAAAGGTCAAGTATAGCTATAAAGTCCGTAATAGAGTGATTATATCCCCTAGTAAGGGATTGAAATCAGTTTGTTGTATATTAAAAGAAATAATTAAACGTATATGGTATATAATATATTTCTTGATTTTCGATGAATATAACGAGCTTATTAACTATTTCATTAGAAAGATGTCAATCGATCACGATTTTACCTTTAAGTTTTCTTCATCCTATACATTTAAATAAAACGGAATTTCCAAACAACTCAATAAAGTGCTTTTGGAAAAGATAAAGACTTGGACTATTACTAGAAAAGTATTACACCACTCATAACCTTACCTATTTCAAACAACCGTTATCATAGCCAACTTAACGGTTAATAACAAAAGTAGGATCCAGTATACCACGCCATATAAGGGTTTTTACGATAAAGAAAATAGATATAAGGGTTATAAACCTAACGTTAAGTTTATATTTACTCCCGGTTTTACCATTATCGTCCATATACTATTTATAAGAAGAATGAAGGGTTAAAAAACTAATCTAATAGGGAAAAGGGGATTTTTTCTTTTATGGAAGTTTTTTGATATTACTAAACCCAAGCATATCTTAAAGGTTTATATTTGAAACCGGCTGGGAAACTCGATGAGGAAAATCATGAACACTTTTAGCTTAACGGTTTTTGAAAAAACTATTACGGGACCCTGTAAAGAAGTTGCATGTGGAAAAAATATTAAATCCATTAAGATTGGTATATTTTATAACATTGAAGCGGCAGTTCCAAATTCCAAGCCAAAGAAAAGTATTTGCCAAGTAGTATAAAAAACAATAAATAGCTTGCTGGAAAGTTTGCTAGCAAATACTGTTGTTAATGAAGACATGGTCTAGTTTGTTCTTTTAGTTAATAAACTAGATAAATAGCTGGTTATAAAGGAAACTTTTGAGGACTCAAATGAAAAACACTGAAACAAGGCCCTTTACAGTAAAATACAGAGTCTGCTGTCCCTCAAGTCTTCAAGTCTATTAAGAGGGATACTATACCTTGCGCCCCAACTATGAAAGAGGTAACTAAGGTTAAAACTAATTTTAAAGGTTAAATGGAAAGGTATAAGGTTAGGATTGTGATTCGAGGATTTAAGTAAAGGTATAGTGTTAACTACACTGCAACTTTCGTTGTTACGACAAATTCTTATACGTGAAGAATCCTTATTACATTTGCTACTATTTATGAATAGGATATCGACCAAATCGAAATAGACTCGACTTTACTTAACGGGGAATTTAAAGAACTAGTATTAATGGAAATCCTGGAAAATATTAGGAACATTTTCCTGAAATATTTAGATGAAAATATTGCGGGTTTTAATCCTATAGTCGACTAAGTTTTTTAGCTACTTGCTTTAATTTACGGGCTTAAGTCGGTTTTAAGATAATGGTGAAACAGGTTGAAAAAAGTATTTAATACCTTTAAAAAAAACTTAGTTTTTATAACGCGGTATATATTAACTATTGCTATGAACTTGTTATATATACTTACGTTGATGATTTTCTGGTAATGGGCCTTACCCAAATACCATTAATATCTTTAAGATAGATATTAGGAAGCAGTTTAAGTATAAGAACCTAGAATAAGCGAAGTACTTCCTAGGGATGCGTATCATAAGGAATAGAAACGTACGTACGATTATCTTGGCACAAAATACGTATATCCAAAGGGTATTAAATTTAAAAACAGAGGAACTAAGCAGACCTCCGGCCTATATTCTTATTGTAACCGGATCCCTCGTTTATCTCATGCTACGTAAATATTATGTTAATTTTATGGACTTAAAAGTATATGTAAGATGTGAGGGCTTTTAGCTATGTAATATGCCAAACTAGGCTAGATATCGCCTTTTTTATATTAGTATTTTTACGTTTTTACTGTAATCCTTCATATAAAAACATTACACTTATTATTTACACTTTCAAATACTTTTAACAGTTCTAAAACTATGGACTACAAGTAGGTAATAAAGTTTTCTTAACAAGCTCTTATTAAAACACTACGGAATTTAGCCAAGATTACTATAAAGATATAAGAATATTATAAATTGAAGGCTGGTGCGATTTCGACTGAAAGAGGGATAAGGCTACTGGAAAGTCCACCTATAGATATATAGTTTAAATCGTTAACAATATGGTTAACTGGGTATCCAAACGGAGATCTAGAGTGTGCCTTCCTTTTATGAATGCTGAAAGTGTGGCAGTAATAAGGGTTATTTAAAATACCCTTTGGATAAATGACTTATTTACGGAGCTATGTATTCCTATTATCGTTATGATATACAGTGATAATGAAGGAGTCATTAAGTTGTTTAGGAACCCAGAGTATCATCAAAGCACTTAATACATACCTTTTGAAAAACATTTTGTAAGGGATAAATTAAAGCGTGGGATATTAAAAATTGAGTGAGTTCCTACTAATAAATAACTGGCAAATGGGTTAACAAAGTCATTATTAAAGGTAAAATACGAAGTAATAATGTAACAGTTTAGCTTATTTAACCTAAGTTTAAATTGTTTTGATGGTTCATAAAGCTTTGTGTTGTAAGTTACCGTAAGATACTACAGGTATGGAATGGTGGAGTCGTTTTGATGTGAACTTTAAATATTAATAAAGAAGATACTGGAAAGGTTATCAGTTCAAATCGAACTACACAAGTCTTTTTGCCTTTTACATTTACGTATTTTTCATTTTTTTGCATTACAATTCTTTCACTTTACCCTTTACCCTTTATTTTTTACTTATTTTCTTTGACTTTCAAGTGGAATATACCTCTTAAGAGAGTGTGTTAAAATATACAATAGATACAGTCATACAACACATAACTTAACAGCAAAGCCAACAGAGACAATAGAGCTAGTCAGAACTTAGTACAAATTTCAAGTACTAAATACTTTAACACTAAAGGATAAGGAATTCACTAGAGTTTTAGATATTACCACTAGCACTAGTATTATACTAGTACAAGTACTAGTATTGACTAGTATAGAAGACTATCACAGAGATGCTGCCTGGGCTAGTATTTACTAGCACGGAGGAACTAGTATTGACTAGTAAAGGAGTCTCTATCCTTATCGAAATCCTTATGAGAATATGCTTGATTAGAACTTGAACATACATCAAGTCCTCTATGTAGATTCTATAATACTTGAATTTATAAGCCTACATAATATCTTCTTATATAGTACCTTCAACATTAACGTAAGTTACGTACTTTGGGTATGTCCTTATTATTAACTCTCTACCATATTCGCGGAAAGCCCTTAGCAGTTGCTCCTTAGCCTTTAAGAAAGGAAACACTTACCCTTATTACTTCCTTATTAGCATCTTTTTCGTTACCACCGTTTTCGCACTTGCGAATTCCCTAGCCATTAATACCTTCCTCGGCTCGTTTTCATATAGCTTTCCTTCATCCTTGCCCGCTATTAATGAAAATAGATTTAGCATATAAATAGTCTAAATATATATAAAAGAAGATTGCTATTATATTTAAGAAAATGCAGAATTTGGCGAACGCTTTAATACCGTTAACACGAGCCTTTCATAATAAATTATGGATAATTATATAATTATAAATAGTCGTTTTAACACCTATACCCGTTACCGGAAACGACAACGTCGGCTTCGCCGAAGTAACGAACGCTTTCGCATCTCCAAACGTTATACTCGCGACTTAGACCGCTCTCCTTCTTCTTGCAGTCCTAACAGAAATACATTAGTTATTTAGTTTTGAGAAAATTATCGTATATATAATATAAAACGTAAAGAAATTGGGGTTTATGGCTTCGAATACCCTAATACTTTTAATATAAATATCATTACTATTAGTAAAGATGTCGTTTTTATAAACGTTTGGAGTTTTTAGGCTTGTTTTAAAAGCTTTACCAAGGTTAATCTGGACGCCGAAAGTTATATCGTCGTTATATTTAAGACTTTATTTTAAGTAATAATAATAATTTTGTGAAATACGAAGCTAATTCATGAAAAACATAGAAGTTTTGCTATCAAAGCCCTAGAGGCAGTTATAAATACCCTTACAGACCGCTTTCAAATGTACTCAAGTTGAATTACCAAAAAGTTTCACAAAATAAAGTTTACTTAGTGAAACCTTATAAAAGACGAATACTACTTCCGTAAATATATCCAACTTAAGCTAAGGTACGTACTAGCTATAGGTATTTTCGATCGAATTAATAAAAACTAGTATAACATTATAATCGATATTTGGGATTTTTTTGACTTATCTATTTAACAAAATCTTTCGCTTTTTAATAGCAAGTAAACTTTATAGGAACACATAACCAAAATCGAAGAATATAAAACCATTTTGCTAGCGGTTGCGGACCGTCGATACCTTTTATATAAGCCTATTATCAAAAAAGGATGCGAAAAGTACGACTCGAATATATATTAGAAAAAGCCTAAATGAAAATATAAAGATTAAAAAAGGTATGAAAAAGATTTTGGTAAAGGTGGCTATCGTATTCGCGACCGCGAGTATAAGTTTCGCGAGGTTCGTAATAAGCCGAAGCGTCACGACAATAATCGTCGCGGCAAATGTAATAGTCGTTGCCGCGATAGAGATAGTCGTCGCGCCTGTAACCGGTATCACAATCGTAGCCATCGACGTAAACGAGTTAATAATATTTAATTTAACTCGAAAACTAACTATTTGTAAAGCGATGCTAAGTTCTTTTACTCATCGTAAACGAGTAAGGTGGGATTTATAAACGAGAATTTCGCTATACGACCAAATCGTCGGACCTATATCAGCAATAAATATAAGTACAAATTTCGTAATTCACTTTTTAAACATTTAAAGGTTTATTACAAAACGAGGATATTATCCTTATACATTATAAAACGGATAATTCGGTATATAAATATGAAAATATTATCTTTGGATCCGAAGCTCGTTAACTTTATGTAGGATTTGAAAGTTATTATAGCCAAACCCATTTATAAAGAGGTAACCATAGCTATAAAAGGCTTTCTCTTCCTTTAAATACCTATTCGTATCACTTTATTCAACCCTAATTGTATTTTTTACTCTAATACCGAAACTAATAAAAACATTGTTACTAAATCGTAACTTAATAAATACTTTCCTAATTACACCGAAACTATCGTTTCGCCAAGCGAAAATATTTCAGGCATTATAAAACCTCTAGTAAAATTAAATACTAAAGCTCGCTAATTATTCCTAAATTATACCTATAAATAGGATGTTATACATTGTATCTTGAAGAAAACCTTAAAGGCGTAGATTATTAAGCGCCTAAATGCAGGTGCCTTACTTTCGAATAACTGGTTAAAACGTCATAAGTCTAACATTTTTATATTTAAAAATATTATTAACTTGAAAAATAATTGCTTTAAGATACCTTTTACCGTTTATAAGAAGGTTATGAATCTAGTAATTCGTGAAATATTTACTAAAACTTTGACTAATATCATTTTATTAGCATAAAATATCTATGTTTTAGTCGAATATACTGATCTTTTCAAGGGACGTTTTTTATATTTACCGCCTAGTATCCGTAGACGCTAAATGTCATTGTGAATTTAAAACGCTTTACGTTATTTAGTTTCATAACCTAACGAATACACCGATTATAGTTTCCAAATATATACGTCTAGGTACTATTTCCGAATGAAAAAATACTGCTTACTTCCTTATAAACTAAAACGGAGCTTTCTAGGTATTAGTATAAGTTTCCGGAGTGGAAAACATTAACTTTGAAATTACGTAGCTTACTCGCAAGGTAATTGTTAAATATCATGTAGCATTTATTGCTATTAGTGAAACGGGTTTCCTCGAAACGCCATTTATAGGATCGGAATTTAAACTGGATTCACATACCGTTAAAACAGTAAAGAAAACATAATCTCGCTTTTTTTCAGAAATTCTCATCAACCCGCTATTAAACACACCATTTCTAAACGCGGTCGCTTACCTTATAAAAGATCCTAGAAAATCTCTAGAAAACGCGCGAAAACTAAATCTCGTAAATCAATAAGATAAGCCTCTCTTTAAAACGTTTCCGCTTTTTTTCGGCATTAAAACTCCCGACAATATCCTAATACTTAAAACAAAACATAGGGTACACGTTAATTCCACCCATTCTTCCAATATATATAAGCTGACAAAATTTTACGATAATTTCGCCAACGTATAACAGGACTTTAGATCTGTTAACTTGCTAATTAATGAAATGATAAAAGTATTTTTGGTAAAAAAGTAGTAAAATTCGAAGCTTAATCGCTACCTTTACCTAGTTTTGCGTTGCAATAAAGCTTTTTTCGACTAATGGTTTAATAACCTTGATGTTTGAAGAAGTATAAAATATATTAACGATATTTTCTTATTTTCTTTGCCAGTTTTTATCGCGAAAAAGAAATTATATAGTGTTAAGAAAGGCGGTATATTAATTAACCGTAAACATTTTAGTAATACGAGAAACCAAATAACTAACTATTGACTTTACGAACAAATGTTATCAACTTCTTAGAGAAAGCTAAGTACATTTTAATATTAAATGTTATTAAATTCTTCTAGCTTATCGTATACCCAAAATTCAGAGATCGTTTCACTTTTGTAAGCTATTGGAGCCTTCAAAGTAGTAAAGTTTCCTTTATAGGATATCAAAACTCGTCAACCTTCGTTTAGAAATTTAGAAATCGTATTTTTAAGTGTTATAACCCAGACAACGGTTGGGTCAGGAAATAGACCAGCATGCAGCTGAGCCACGGAGAGCCTATAGTCCAACACATTAGGCGGGGAATACCTCTTATGTAATCAAGGTGACTAAGCAGGTCACGTGATGGATCAGTACGGATCAGCCACCGATCCAAGGTGAGGCAGCACTAGATCAGTGGGATCAGTGCGGTGATCCAAACGATTCAGTACTGAAGATAGTATGAAGGCAATGGGATATAAGGACACGGTCAGCACCATAGATAGCATTTCCTTCATAGCTCTTCAGTTGTCAATCTAAGTATTCAGTCTACACACCTGAATAGCCTAACAGCTAGTGATCATTCTACAGCACGAACAAACATCTTCTTGATATTGCACCTTTGTTACCTCTACTACCTTACTGCTAACATAAACCCTCTGACACCTTCTATTTACTCAGGGGTATTTAGTTTGATCATTGCATTAAGCCTTACCACATATTTTGCTAAGTATTTATCAATAATATTTTTTTTAAACAATTTGAAAGAATATAAAAATTTCCTCATTTAAACTACGACCTTATTCACTAAAGTTAAAGTTTCTCTATTTACGCATAAATTTTGCATAGGTTTTTAATTTATAGAATTTCTAGTTTTTTTCATAGATACCTTTTATTTATTTACCATTATAAAACGTACTTATGACTTTCGGGAGATTTCTTTCCCTATTTGTGTGTAAAGTCTCAGACCTAGTGTTTCACATGAAAATATGTATATAGAAGAGTAATCGTTAGATTAGTAGTTGTAGTATAAAAGATGATGAATATATTAAAGAAGCATCCAGAGGTACATGCTACGGGTGAGGGCTTATAAGCCCTCGTCCGGCGCGTACTACTCCAGACCGCTACACGTATTGCTGTTAGGTCTGGTATAGTCATTTCAGACTGATCTATTCATTGACGTTCGGTTTGGTATAGCTATTCCATACCGATCTATGTATAATGCACTTTATATCTTACAAGTGTGCAGACTGTAGCGTAACATATTATCGTGTGCTTTGTAGGTGTGTACCCTGTAATATAGTACAATGTCACTAGACCTCTATATACTATCTATAAGGGTATATAATAATATCTACACAGGCAATCTTTTCTTTCTCCCTTATGTAAAGCCTTGTAATAATAGTACAGTTGTGAAGATTGAAATCAACAATTTCCGTAATAACAGTGTTATTGCCGTATCAATTGCAAAAGTTCCAAATTAATAAGTTTCTGTAGTAACAGTGTTATTATCGTATCAATTATAAAAGATTCAAATCAGCAAGTTTCCGTAGTAATAATGTTGTTGCCGTATTAATTATAAAAGGCCCAAATTAGCAAATTCGGCTAGGATTAACAGGGTTTGGCCGCGGTGGTGGTTATAGTTCGGTTGGAATTAGTAAGGCTTAGCCGTGGTAGTGATTGTAATTCGGCTTTAATCAATGTAATTGAAATATAGGTAGCATGGTTAGTAATAACGTTTTTTGTGATTAATAGGGGTAACTATATAAGTGTTACAGGTGTTGATTACTTATGGTTGATTACTTAAGGATAATTACATAATTACGTATTAGGTTAATATAAAAAAATGTATTGCTATCGGTTTAGACAAAACTGCTTTTTTTTCTTTTTTAAAACCGTGTAGTCCAAACTAATTTAAGTCTCCACCCCAATTTAACCTTTTTTTTATTTAACTAAACCAAGTCGGTTTGATATATAGGTCATTTGGCTAATACATATATATTGACCTTTCCTTCGAATAGATGCCCCGTCAGTTTAGGTCTATAAGGCGCCGTTTGACGCGCGCCCACTGTACCTCCACCATTGCTACCGCCGCCACCCACAGTATTATCATCACCAGCAGTAACAGCCCGCTCTCCTCGGGCACCATATTATCAATTTCGGCTTCTCCGTCCGCCGCTATTACGCCGCCCAGCCCCGTTACCACTACGCAGCCTAGCCCCGCCGTCGTTACGTCGTCTAGCCCCGTTGCCACCGCCTCGTCCTCTTTTGCCGCCACCGTTACGACACCTTTTGCCGCCGTCGCCACGACCCCTTCCTCCCCTTCTTCTCCCTCCCCCTTCCTTAGCTTCCAAGGGAAAAAATGGGGGGCTCCTAAGGTTCTCTACGGGCAAAAACCACATTATCCGTAAAGCCATTTTTACGTTATAAATGTAGCCTGACATAGTTACGTTAAGGTTTTTATTTTCCAAACCCGTTCGTTTGTATACCTTTAATCCCTTTTTTCTTAAATAAAAAGTATAAAGCGGATTTTCTCCGTCGCCTTAAACTTCGTATCGCTAAGGTACGTTGTAAAGCCTTTTTAATGTATAAGGCGTTAGAGCAACTTACCCGGGTCCATAGCCCCGGGCCTCTAATAAATACGTCTTATGTGTCGTATATCGCATCCGAGACTGCGGGTAAGTCTGTTGGCGATTATTACAAAAGCGGGGGTCGTTCGGATTGTTATTACTGTTACAAGCGAATTGATAACTCGTATGCCACCATTTCGGTAATTTTGAAGCCGTAAGCCAAAACCGTATTACGCGTCCGCCAGCTTTTTGGTAAGTTTTATCCAAACCTTAAAAATTTCCTTTCTTCAAAATATACTGTTTAAAACGATTTGAAAAAGTAAACGCGGTCGCAAATAACTAGAATAAACCGATACTAATTAATAATAGGCGTTAACCGACGATTTGGGAAAACGATAACCGTTATCGCCACCTGAAAACAGAGCTTACGTATATACTTCGTAGGCGAGTTTAACAACGTTATTTTATATCGTCGTAAAAAGAGTAATTCCCACCTTACGTCTTTGCCCAAAGGTATAATCAATAAGACGTAAAGCCACATCCTTACTAACGTTGATAACGTTGATAAAGGTAATGGTGGTAACGTCAACATAAAGGGGAAAGGTAGCAGAAAAGACGGTAAGAACGAGATAGCGGCTCCTTTTCCCTTGATTAGTACATAAATACCCCCTGGTTGAGCCGGAGTACCCGGTTATAATATAATACGTTATATAGCATTATTATGACTCTTTGAAAAAACAATCGTTTAATAGTAACTTTAAAATATATAAAATAAAAAGTAATATATTGAAACCGGCATGATATCGTAAAGCAAAATAAAGTTAAAAACGAGGTCGGCACGAATAATAGGATTAAGTAAAGAAAACATTTAATAGGAAATTCCGTCTGGTTAAGGCATACAAAATAAAGCGTGTTAAAATATTGTAATCGGTAAAAAATAATTAAGTTCAATAAAAGTAAAATCGGGTATCAGCGTAAATAATATAATACGGGCCGATTGAAGTAAGTAAAAAAATAGTATAGTAATTTATTAAGGTCGTAAAACCTTTTTAACAAGTTTAATAAATTACTTATTTATCGATATAAGTGTTTCCGAGTATTCGTTAAGCGTAACCTAAATTATCGCGTTTATTAATTTAAATTTACCAATAATTTACCTTATTTTCTCAATTTTACGTCGTTTATATAACTCGCGTAAATATATAATATCGATTATAAAACATTTTTCGTTTTTAATACCTAATTTGACCAGGTACTAGTAAAGAAAAAAGGAATTAATATATATAATAAAGGGGATAAGGTATAAGCTAAAGTTAAAAATAATTATTCGAACCGTCATCGTTATAATAATACCTTAATCGAAGTCTTTAACTATATTATAGATTTTGAAGGTTAGAAAGCTTTTCGTAACCGTTTTACACTCAATAAAACTTTAATAAATAATATTTTTATAAAACGTAAAGCCGTTTCGGACCGGTATTTCGTTACCGAAGATTAAAATAAAACTTCTTTATGAATTATAATCGTTATTATTAACGAAAAAGCCGTTAGTAAAAATAGAAGGCTTTATAATACGTATATTCAGCGATATAAACTGTAAACCACGTTTTAGATTATAAATTTTTTACAAAAGACGTTTGTTAAACACTTTATATATATTGTCCATCGGATCGATTTGGTATTACGTTACGAAAAAAAGGTTCAATATAACCTTTAGTTATATTATCAAAGCGACCTAAACGCTGCGTACGCTTTGATATTTGTATTCTTCAACCCGTTTTACGTTATTTAAAACGATAAGAGTAACTTTATCCAGCTTACCCTTTTGTACAAGGCCTAAAACAACGTTCCGAAGGGTAATGGTAACGCTATTAAAATAGATTATATAGTTCTTTATTAGGTACGTCTTAGGTTTAGCTTTGAAGCCGGCCTTTAAAAGTTTCTTTTTTTCGAAAGCAGAAACTAAAGTGTTATATAATATTAAAGTATCGTCCGTTTATATGCCTATTAATATAAAGCCTTTCGATCGGGTTATAGATATTAATAGATACGGGTTAAAGGTAAAGCTGGTTATTTCGACTCGTTTTTTATAATGCCTTTATTAAATGTTATATCAGTAAACACTAGTTTTATCCAAGTCCTAAAGTGGTTTTATAATACATAAAATCGTTTCGGGTGGGTAATATTATTTAAAATTCTTCGGTATATCGGCGTAAATTCGTCCATTAAGTCGTTTTTAAAATTAGTTATATACCTATGTAATGTTTCGAAAATTAATATATAGGTTATATAATCTGTTAAAGAAACTTTCAAATATAAAAATAAAATAGTAATTCACCACTTGTAATATAAATAATTATATTATAATATCCTTTTTACTTTCATCGTTGTATCCCTTAATGATTAGACGGGGTTTTTTCTCGTAAAGTTTCCCGGTTTTATCCTTAACCTCGTAGATAAAGCGAATTAGAAAAATCCGGTAGGTACCGTAAATAACCGGGTCGAACGAAGTATTTAAAATGAAATATACCTTGGTCGATTAAGATTAAGATTTCCGTTTAGGTAAATTATACGAATAAAGTATTAAAAATGGTGATAATATCCTCGTAACAAAGCTTTAGGAAAAACTCGCGGTTTTCCATTTTCTTATACGTAATAAAGGAATCCGTGACAAAGTTTTTAAAACGTATTTTAGTTTTCGAGCTGAGGGGGCGCCCTCAGCGGCAAAGTTTTTATAGGGTTAGTATGAACGAGCTGTTTTTTTTTTAACGTGGTCGGGCAGAAATCTTATTTTTAGGAAATGGTTAAAGTTAGGTTCGGTTTAAATCCGTCGTTTTAGTTAATATTTTACGGGTGGTTTTATTCATTTTGCCATTTCAGGTCGATCCCTTTTTCTTTTTTTTATATTTGTGTATCATTATGGGAAAAAACGAATTTATGACGTTGAACAGGTTAATAAACATATTATAACCTTTAAACCCGATAATCATTTAAAGATCAGTTTATTTATTCTTCGTTTTCCAAACTAGAACTTTAAATTATAATAGTAAATTTAAAACTCTATCTTTACGTAGGCCATTTTTTGTAACTAACGCTTTGGATGTATCGTTTTTTATCTAAAAAGAGCGTAGTGCCGCCATAGCTTTCTTTACAACATTAGTCCTTTGTACTATAAACGGTAATAAACTAAAGTTTATATGAATCTTCGGGTAGGTATTAAATATAAAGAGTGTAGTGGTAAGTCTATTTAGGCTAAAAGTTTTGTTAACAGCGTTAACCTCTATTTAAAAAATAGGTTTCTTAAAACTAATACCTTTTAATTTTTTAACAATATTATATACTTATTTTAAGCTGTTTGTAATACCGTTTATACTCCTTAATACTTTTTAAAGCTTTCATTAGGATTTTTTTGTATTTGTTACCGGTTCTCCGAACCTGAATTCGTTATTTAGTAAAGTCGAAGGCTGTGTTAACATCGTATGTAATTTAATTTGAGAGCTCTATGCAAACGTTAAAATAATGATTAATTAAAATGTCCTAATAATCCGTAACAAAAATATTCGCGTAAATTTGATGACTTAAAGTAACGTTGTTCCATTGATGGTGTAAAGGACCGGTTAGTTATTTGAATATAAATTATTGATAATTACTTCGTAATTAAAATTCATATCGTTTTAAAGGTGGAATTCAAACCATTGTGAGGCTTATAAGTATAACTGGTACTTATAGTAAAACTTTTCTAGAACTTTAAATACTTTCTTTCCTATATTCGTATGGACTATAACGTAAAGTAGATATAAAAGGCGTTTTATAATCGTATATTTCAATTGTTGGTATAAAGTCCGTAATTTCTGTTATATAAATTAATGATTTTCATTATCCGTATTTCCGGGAAAAACTATAAGTAGCCGAACTTAAGCTAAAATAATACTAATACATCATTTAAAACGAAGATAAGTTGGTTAATCGTATTTCAGACCTTAATTCCGAACTTATTTATATCAGGTAATAAAAGTAAAAATAACGTTTCAAAATCTATTACGTAAAATTTGATTGGTTCGAAATTCGTATTTATAACGACCGTTCCGAACGACTATGTTTTGACTTTACTAAATAAAACTTTTCGATATTTTTTTACATGGTTTAACCAAAACTTCGAAAACTTCGTCGTAAACGCATCGAATTATCGTTTTTCAGGTATTGAAATTTCGGTTACGTTGATATCAGGTATAATATCATAAAACCTATTTCTGTATTAGTTAAAAAGCGTAAATTGCAACATTATATAAACGTTAATCACTGATTTTACGTAATTGAAACCTATAATATATATAAAAAGGCGTTTTACAAGCTGACGAAAATACTTTAAACGGTTTTATCTTCTTAAGTTAACAAATAGATATTATTATACTTGGGGTCGTTTTTTCTGGATATATTTTCATAAGGGTGAGCGTTAAATACGTTGTTTATACCTTTGTACTCAGTAACATATATTTTAAAATTAGTTTTAATCTGATCCTCAAATTCACATCCGGTTTAAAATTATCTTTCAATCCGAATTTACCCGTAAATGGGGTGGTTTATAAACTAGTAACCACTTCACCATATACAATAAATCGCTTTAATAAACCTGTAAGATTTCGTGTATCTTTTCGTAAGTATTACTATAATTTAGATACGTTTCTTTTATTTACTAACGATCGTCCATATCCTTTACCGCCAGAATTTCCCCCTTAATACCTATACTTTAGGCGTTTTTTTTTTCCTTACATAAACCTTGAATCTTTGATCCAAAACTTAGTATATGGTTTCGACGAGATTTGTTTTAGTAATTTAAATTTCGCCTTTAGCCTTATTAGCCATAAATGCTAATCCGAGGCTCTTCCATCGTCGTATGAAGGTTTTAAAAAATGGTTTAAATCTTGTATAAAAAGGCTTTTGAATCCTTTTTAAGGTTAAAAAGTATAAGGTTAAAATCAGGGTTTCTGCGATAGGCTTTTGTTATTACTTAGATAAATAGTTTGTCGCATTTATATTCCGGTTCAAAGGCTATTTGGTATTTCTGGAACTTGGCTAATAGGGCGGTAAGGGTTTCCTATTCGTTTTTATCGGTATTTTCCTATTAGTTTTTTGCGGATTTCCAAGTTATATTAATTTAATATTTATCATAAAGGTAGTAATTAATCTCCGTATCGAAGTGGGATTTAACGCGGTTATACCCTTTAGTAAATGTATTTACATATGTAAAATGCTATATATACCACTTTTGAATTTATTTTAAAAATATACTGGGTAAAATAACATGAAATCAAGATGATTTAATATCCAATCTTTTACAGGTATTAATTATAAAGCGTATTTTATAATTAAGTACGTCGTATGACTCGCTGCTGTAATCGTTATCTCTATCCCATTACTTAGTAAAGTTAGTTAATTTAATAGGATCGTTCCTATACGTGGGAAAACGGTATAGTAATAAATCTCGGTAGGGGTCGTAGTTAATGGGCATCGGTTAGTAAGGTAAATATTATCATTTTGCACCGCTTTTTGTTTCCTAAAGCGGGTTGTTTTCTATATTTCGACCAATCGTCGTTTCCCGAATCGGGTTGTTTTCTTTTTTTTCGGTCGATCCCGCTATAGGCGAACAGGTTATTTTCAATTTTCGGGGAGTGGTTTGGTATTTGGTTTTATTTTACAATAGATGCCGGTGTAAATATGTATTATAATTATATAGTAAATAAGGATTATAATCGTTTTTCTTCCCCTTTGTTTTTATCCTAGGGTATAGACATAAAACTAGGTTGTTTTTCACCTATTCCCTATCGTTTTAATAATAATCTCTGTTACTTCGTAAAACAATACCCCTTTAAAAATTCCGTTAGGTATAAATCTTTATCTTTTTAGTCTGGTACGTTCATAAACTATATTATTTCGAATAAAGCTTTTATGAGGCGGCTATTTCTACCCCCTGAGATATCAATACCTCTGATTCTTAGCTGGATCTGTAAAGCTTTGGCAATGATAGAATTTACTATTTGCCATATATCCAACGTCCAGTTCGAAAAAGAATCATGGAAATCATCTAGTAAGTAAGGTCTTTAGATTTTCTCCTCCTAGTAGCGGAATATAATAGCTAAAATATATGTATTTGAAATATAGGGTTTTAATTCCTTAACCGGCAAATCAATGATGTTATTCCAAAGACTAAAGTCGATTTCATATATCATGGCATTTTTAATTCCAATATATTTAATTAGGTGGTTGAAATAAGCGTTGGTTTCCTCTAGTGTTATTAGTTTCGAGGTTATGGCTATAAGTGTCTCAGAATGGTTGGTTACTATACGTATTTAGTATGTTAAAGCGGTTGAAGTTGGTGATTTCTAATTTAAATTAGATTTAGGTACCTACAAACAGCAAACGCAAAGTAAATAAAATAATGAAAGTAGGCAAAATAAGGCTTATTAACGTTGATTAGTACAAGTAAACTTGAAATAATACGCGAATGAAACGTAATTACAAATTAGTAAGGCGTTTTAAATTAATTTTATTAGCATTTAATAGTGTCATATTAATCAAGTAGCTATAAAAACTTAAAAAGTTATAGGTATTAAACTTAAAACACACAGGTTGAACATAGAGCGGATGTAGAAAAGTAAAAAGAGCAAAGGCAATATAATTATATAATCCGGTATTTGGTAATCTGTCCGAATTAACGTATCGTAATCGAACTTCGTAAGGGGAATCGTTTTGATTACTTAATTCGTAGCCGAACTTAGTAAAGTGGTCGGTTTAATTACTTTGTATGTAACCGCTCCTACTAAGGTAAACGGTTTAGATTGTCGAAAATCGGATAGGTTTTAATACAGAGTTCCGAAACTTAGTGGATACATGGTCTAGTACGTAATTGAACGCTTTTCAAAAAGTGCCTGGGTACGTCAAAGCGTTAAATAAAGGTTAATAGTAGCGTAACGAAGCTTTTAGCAAATAAAGCGCCAAATAAGGGTCAATGTTATCGTATTAAAGTTTTCCTTTTTAAAGTTACTTAGTATTTACAGTTTTTGTATAAGTCGGCGTGTAATTTTTATAAGAACGAAGTATTAAAATATAAATAGTTAAGACCGTTATAACATTCCTCTATAGGTATTTAACTTATATCTGTTTTTCTATCTCTCTAAATTGTTTGTAGTCGACTGAGCTGGTTACTAATTAGTATCGGTAAGGTCTTAGACCTAGTATTTTACGTAAAAATAAGTGTAAAAGAAAGTAATCGTCAAATTGATAATTATAGGATAAAAGATGATAAATATACTAAAAAAGCATCCAGAGGTGTACGCCATAGGTAAGGGCTTATAAGCTCTCGCCTGGCGCGTACCACTCCGGACCGCTCCACGTATTGCCATTCGGTCTGGTATAACTATTCCAGACCGATCCATGCATGATATACTTTGCGTCTTGCAAAAGTGCAGCCTGCAGCGTAACACATTATCATGTACTTTGCAGGAGTGCACCCTGCAATACAGTGCAATGCCACTAGACCTATGTATACTATCAATGAGGGTATATAGTAATATACACACTATTACCCTTAAGGCTTCAAAAACTTACTTAAGTATAACGGGGTTTTTACGCCTTATGATACCCTATTTCGCCTAATTACCAGAACCATTACATAAATTGAAAACGAATTTGCTAACTTTAGGTCGTAAAGCTAACTAAATAAAAAAGAAGAATAATCGTAAAAAAAGAATAAACTATACTTAAACTACAAAAATCGTTTTTACGGACCAGAAAAAGAGTTATTTACCGCCTTATAGGAGTACTTGTAGAATAAGTTACGCCTGTATTACGCTAACTTTATTTGACTACTATTTCTGTAGATCAACGGAAGTTTAAAAAAAGGTTTCGATATTATATTATTTTAATTAAAACCTAGCTAGGTATGGAAACAAAGAAATACTATATCCGCTACTATTATTTAACTTATCATGTTTTTAACAAATGTTTTATTAAGGCAAAACTAAATTACGGATTATTAAAGTACGAGGTAGTATAGTTCGTTTGGATATGTAAATAACTTAAGATTTCCTTGGTTAATAATCCGCATTTTATTATTACTTTTCCTAATTTTGAGTTTATCATAGGAATTATTAACCGAATATCTTTCAATATAACGTTATGGATAAAGTCAATAAACGCTTTATTCATGCGGCAATTTGACTTGGACGTATATAACTTGAATGTGGTATATTTACCTGAACGACTTAATTTGGTCCCGGATACGCTTTCGCACTTCTTAACGCCAGCTAACAAGAAAATCCGAACGTTAAACCAAATACCTATACTCGACTAAATCTTCGATAATTTTCCCGTAGTATCTGATAAAGTTAACCTTACTTTATTGATTTTTAAGGTAATATTACCTCATGAAATACGCCTGAAATTATAAATAACTTATAAAAAAGGCAATCTTGCGAGCTGTTATAGCTAATTTTCCTAAAGGCGATAAAAACGTAGAAGTGGTAAACGATGTTAAAATTGGGCATCTTTTTCGCTTAGTGGACCGCCTGTTTTACAATAAAGATGAAATAGTGTGCGAATGCCTAGTGATTCCCAATCGCCTCGTTTAACAGTTTTTTTTTTTAAAAAAAAAATCTTATAATAACAGACATTATTTTGGGCCAAAACTTATGATGATCGTCCTAAATAGATTACATTTTCATTTTAAAAGGAAACTGGTGGAAAAGTATTATCGCTATTGCTTTCGCCATACTTAGTTATGGAACAATAATCAAAAGCCAGTAGGCAGTCTCCACCCAATTAAGGGTTTTGAAAAACCTATATATACTTCATACATAGACTTTCTCACCACGCTTCCAAGCGTTTTATTCATAGTTACACCGTAAGCATCACCAGGTTATAAGTAATTTAACGCAATTATACCGGTTTTTTATAAAAAAACTAAATTTATTTTTTCTTTTAATATATAATATATACATATCTGCTTGCTAAGCTGTTGTTTTGTATCGTTACCTGTTACTTTAAAACTAACTTTGTTCGAGGGAAATCATTTTAAACCGCGACGTAAAATCTTTGTGATTATTATAGCAAGCTTTATAAAAATTCTTCGATACTAAACTGAAAATAATAATAATATATTACCTTTAGATAGATAGATAATTTAAGAAAAAACCAAATGATTCAGATTACCCTTGAATGTTACGTCGCTAAGCATTTTGAATAACTATAAACCGAATATATACCTCATTTTCAATGGAATATTAATAATATCTATTTTCTGGATATTAACGTTAGCCCTTAAAAATCATTATTCGGTTTTAAGTTACGCGTTTTAGTTGATTAATTAAATATTATCTTACTTTAACAACAATCAGAAATCCGCTTTACAAGGGAACATTTACATAAAAATACGTAGCTTACCATAAATGTAATAACTACTGAAGCTAAACGTTATTATAATAAGAATCACCATTAAATGAAATTTAATGTCAGAGATTAAGTTTAGCTACGTATAGGAAAAGCCCACAAACCGCTATATCGTTTAGTAAAGTTAACGCCGCCTAGTCTAGGTTCTTATACAGTGGTAAAACGTATGGGAAAGCTAACATATATGTTCAATTTTCCTACCAGCTCATGAGTTTATCCTACCGTTAACGTTTAATTTCTTACCTCTTACCGTAAGCCTAAAAATAATTCCTTTGAGCGTATACCTCTGCCGCCCATACTGATATAGTAAAAGAGGCTTTAAAGGAAAACGAAAGTAAAATCAAAAAGATTGTAGAAAAACGCCTCGATCGCCGCCGTCGTATGGGAAACTAAATTCAATATTTATTTCGTTAAAAAGGCTATACTTTAAAGGATAACGAATAAAAATCGGTGGAGGACCTGGACCATTGAAAGGAATCAATTAAGGTATACGAAAAGGGTCTCCGGAAGTAAGCCGCGAATCTTGCGTCTCACGTCTCGCGTCTCGCGTCTCACGTCTCATGTCTCATATCTCATGTCTCACGTCTCGCGTCTCGTATCTCGCGTCTCGCGTCTCATGTCTCGCTTCTAACATCTCTCTTCTCACTTCTCGCATGTTACGAAATAAGGACATTACATTTTCTTTTGGTCCCGGGGACTTGTTGTACATTACTTGGGTGGTACATATATGGAAAGGGAAGGAAATTACTGCCTATATCTATGCGACTACACAGTTCAGCTTCGCTGAGCTTCGATCTAATTCTAGTTTCCTCCACCTCTATCCTCAGAATACTACACTTTTTAAACGTTACATTGCCGCCCTACATACGTAATAACACTACTTAAATAAGTCTGAATCCCAGAAAAAACTCTTTATAGCTAAGGGTGAATGTATTCGATATAATGAATGTATACTTGGATTAATATACTGAAAAAGTATTATAAGATATTTATAATTAATTATTCGGAACCTAAAATATTGTTAATGAGGACTTTAACGTCATATATAATAGGATAAAATTAATTTAAAAAATGTTCGAAGGGAGCGTACTTTAGATGACTAGGCTTCTTCAATAAGTATATACTTTAACAAACAGGTAAAAGTTATTATAACCCGGTTAAGTTACGTATTTAATCTTACTTTTACCAATATTTCAAAGCTTATAACAGTTATTCGATTTAACCATCATAGAGAATTGGATTACAAAGTGTTATTTACAACTTTTTTGGTACAATGATTTTATATCCCTTTTATTCCGCTTACTAAGGTACCGAAAACTAATATCTTTAAGTTTAGGGACCTAACGGTTACAAGTATAACGTCTTTGTTATTTTCCAAATATATAGAGAACGCCGCAATTATATACGAATAGGCGAGAGCTTTTACCCGGCTATGTAATAATAACGTACGCATTATCTGAAAACCCGTTACAATATATGTTAAGGCCACGAAATGGTTGATTTTCAAACTAGATCAGCTTCGCCTTTGTATAAAACGAGCGGATACGGCTCGTCCACATGATAAGAGGTTTGCCAAACGCCGGAGTTTCTTTGTAAATATATAACGGGTTAAAGCCAACTTTTGAAAAACTAAGTTTAATTACGTCGCTGACTTAACAAAAGTTAACTATATTATCAATTGGTATAAATCCCCTTTACTGTTTTGAACCCTATTACTTAATTTTAACGGATGCCTCATCTTCGACGTATTTTCATAGGCTCGGGTATTATTAAACGATAACCTTAATAGGTTTTTACCTTTGATAATGTACTCAAAGACCTTTTAGATACTTGGATAAATGCTGAGTATATTATCGCTTAGGGGTAAAAAATCTTGAAAAAAATATGTTTACCGTTATACTATTAGCGTCCGTAATACCTCAGTCGGGTTGAACGATATTATTATACGTTTATTTAAAGTATATAAAAATTGAATAACGGGGTATTTTTGTATTTTTTGTAATAAATGTCTACGTTTAGGTGTTTTTCTAAAGTTGTAGAGATAATCGAAGTTATTTATAATACCGGAATTTAGTGAACGTGACTTATTTAATCCACGGTTTTAAAGGTTTATCACATGAGTTCCAATTTACTTTAAGGAGTTGAAACGTATAGTAGCCTAGAAGATATTATAGTCGCTTATTATATTAGGCCTTATTAGCCCATAATACGGGGGAGAGACGTTAAAGTAGTCAGTATTCGACTTAGTAAATACTTTACATATACGACATTAAGTTTATATTCGTTGATGAGAAAGTTACGTTAATCCTATTACATAACGTATAGAGTGCCTTCGATACCCTACTTTACAACCGACTGATTTAAAAGGTAAGGCGTTTATGGTTTTATTAAAGCCTATTTAATTAAGTTATTGGCTTTTTTACTAATAAGATAATATAAGTCCGACATTAAGCAGCAACTACGAGCTTTTTCAATCTTAATTCCGGAATCTTATAGGGCTCCCTCCTTTTCCAAATCCTATATATAATTTATATATCGGACTTTGCTATGTTTTTCCCTATACATATCTTTATATTCACCGACAACGTATTTTTAATGATGTCAAAGTCCCCAAAATAAAATATAGAGGGTTTAAAGGCGTATTTAAATAAGTTAGATTAATAGGCGGTTAATGAAAAACTCTTTTTTACGCCGAATAAGTCCGAATTACTACACATTACGGGACGGTAAAAGCTTTTTAACTCTGTTAAACGGGGTAATCCACACATTTATACTAAGTCTATGCCAATTTACCCAGTTATAAACCCTTTTCAGAATACCAGGTTTTCTGGAATACCAGAGTTAAAGTTTTGATTTAATAAAGCCCTATTGAGAAAAGCTCACTTAAGGGAACGCGTAACAAAGGCTTTAAATATTGCTAGGCATTATAAGGGTTTTTCGCGGATTAAATACTGCTATTCATTTTATTTGCTACGAATAGCCGCCGCCGTTACGGTCGTATTTATACTTACATATTACGTCTAGAACTGGTATTACGGATACGGGTAAAAATCTTTCAAAACCCAGATTACGATTTTTTTAGCTGTTTCAATATGAACGGTCGCCCCATTATACCTAATTTCGCTTAACGTTACCGCCTATAACGACTTTAAAATATCTTTTAATAATGTTGCCTTCTAATAATATCACCTCCTTTTCATATATAGCCTTAAGACCTTAAACGCTTAGCACCTCCTTATACTACGAATTACAAAGGCGGGTAACGGTATATAATATTAAAGCTTGCCACGTATATTGACCGCCTTTTTAAGCGGTTTGTAAACTACCCCCTATACCCCAAAGGGCCCCCAACATTCCATTAGGCTACGGGTAGTACCAAAGGATTATAATACCCTTAAAGGCGCTTTAGAAAACCTTTTCGTACCAAACAGGGACGTCCGACAGGTAGGTTTCGACTTAAGCTACTTGCGGCCGACAAGGAATTCCCCAGCTTTCTGTTATGACCCAAGCACGTTGGCGGGTCAGGAAATAGGCCAGCATGCAGTGAGCACCGGTGAGTTTCAGTGAGTACCGGTGAGCCTTAGTGAGTACCGGTGAGCCTCAGTGAGCACCGGTGAGCCTCAGCACTGAAGATGGTATGAAGGCCATAGGATATAAGGACACGGCCATCACCACATAGATAGTATTTCCTTCATAGCTCTTCAGTTGTCGATCTAAGTATTCAGTCTCAGTATATTCTGAATAGCCTTTCGGCTTTTGATCATTACTTGCACGGTTGCGATATTGTTTACTCAGCACCTCTACTACCTTCTTGATAACATAAACCCTCTGACACTTTCTATATACTCACAGGTATTTAGTGTGATCATTACACTTTCTACGGCCAGTATTATTAGCGCTTCGGTATATAGCTAGGTCCCTCGATCCCCTTATAAACGGACTTACGAAGAAAAACACCGTTATAACGTTTGAGATATAATACTCTAACCTAAATAATAACTATATTATAATATTAATCGATGGATCCGAATGGGTATTAAAAAGGCAAAGTAATATCGGATATAAATACGCGGTATTTCATAACGGGCGCGCGAAAATAAAGGGGTCCGGCGAACTGAAACATACCATATATATCTTTGACATAAATGTCATTATCGCCTTTTCAAGCCTAAAGGAAACCGCCCATACTACGATAGATAAAATTACAATATATGTAAAGAACACCTTCGTAATTTAGGGATGAAAAGAGAACCCAGCTACCATATTTTAATTAGCTTTGAGGAAATTCTACGTTATAGCCAAATCCTATTTAAACTGCATCATAGTAAAATAGTACCTAAGGTATATAGGTATTAACGGAAATATAACCGCGGATAAGGCGGCGAATATTGGTGTTAGATCTTCTTTTTACTTAAATAATAACGACAAAACCTTTATTAATAGAGTAAAATCTTACCTTAAGGCCCGTTTAAAGGCGGTGAAATAGTAGTAATATAGTTATTACGAAAAGAATCTTTCCGTTTAGTATAAGCGATAGGTGTTTACATATTCGATTAGATCCGGTTTAAAATACCGGAATTCGAAGTATATAGGCCTTACTCCGCTTTTTCCACTACTTTTAGGAGCTTTTTTGTACCGTTTTCTAGTTATTAAAGTACAGGTACGGAGACTTCGTATCCTATTACCGGCGATTCCGTTTATAAGAAGCTAACGGATTTTGCCCCTGTTATAGCGGAAAACGGAACGTCTCCCATTTAATATACTATCTGGCCTCTTCAAAAGTTTGTAAATTATAGCCTCAATTTCCTAAAATATCCCCAAATAGATAAATATGCGAGAGAGATATATATAAGGTTTTGGCAGACCCTAAAAGTTTCCAGGTATTTATACGTGATACGGACTATTTCTTAAAATTAAAAGGAACTCAAAAATTGTAGTCTTCATAATTCATATTTACTGTCCGCTAGTAATGAATACGTTTTACGCCCACCGGTGATATTTACGTTTTAAACCCACCGGCTCTAGCTTCAGCCTTATTACTACATCATATAACTGTTAGTCTATTTATTTAATAACTTTATTACCACCGTTACTAAAGCCTTTATGACCGCTGCCCGCCGGCTGCAACCTTGCTTATAGGGAAAGATAAGGCTTAGAAACGGGTTGGGGCTAGAGATAGGCCTGACAGCGAAATGAAAGGGGGGCGAAGAGAAGGGGGAGGCGAAAATGGGCTCGTTAACGATAAAATACGTGTCGCCGTTATTGTTAGGGCCGTTGTTATTTTCTTAGTTACTAGCCTCCCCTTAGACGGTAGTAAGACCCCGTCGACCTATTAATGTCGTAGTCGCCATAGGATGGTTAGGCGTCCGAAAGGCGTCTTAATGGAAACAGTGGTAAGGTAAACGGCTAGTGGCTCCGCGACGTTAACTTCGACGGAGATACACCCGCTTTTACACTTAGTTATTACCGGTATTCATTACTTGATAATCTACTTTTAAATACACTTTATTATATAAAGTTAAGAACCCGTACAAGCGTAATGGGCGTATCGAACTCCCAATCTTTTAACCCGCTTTAACGGCTTTATACTAAGGGTATGTAGACGGACGATATACTAACGCTATGTAATGCGTTGTTTTATGTATTTAAAGAGAGGATACTGCTGTTACTTCGACTAATGGAATTGACAACGTTGAAACGTCTAAAGCCCCACCAACAGCCTTTTAGATAAATACCCTTATCGCTGATATAACGACAAAGACCCTAGTCTTACGTACCTTTTTACCATTTAAAATCGTTACGTGAAGCAGGTCTTTTAGGGGATTATACTGGACACGGTGGCGGTACGGTACTTAACATAAGGCTATTCGTAATATGTCGCATTGCAAAGGGATACTATTACTATTACGGAACTCGACAGCGCGAATACTGGAAAAGCTAAGGTTAGCTTTAGCCCTGGAAAAAAGCTATCTTTACTGGGAGCGACGACGATTAAAACTATTATTAGCCTTACTATTTTTTATATTTTGAAATCCCCTACCCCTTTCCTTTTTTTACCTTAAAATATGAATAACCTTAGCTTTAACGTTAACGTTTGAACTATCGAGATAATATAAGTTAAAGCCGGTAAAAGGTTTCCGCTCAACCTTAAATAAAGACACCTTTAGTTTTATTTTCATGAGCCATATTCAGTGGTATTAAACCTAACAATAACAAATTTTCGCTAATTATATCGTAGGTTTTACTATTCGGAGACTAATAGGCGTAATAATTTTTAAAAGTAACTAACTACAAAAATATAGACTTGCCAGCATTAAAGGTAATAAAATGGCTTTGCCACTACTGTTGAACACACTTCTAAACTCCCCTAAAACTGAAGTTTGTATTAAAGTAAGACGAAAACTTTAATTCTTAAGTTTTCTTGAACATATTTCAACTAAATAGTAAGCTAATACTATATGTTGTGGACTACGCCACGGATTTTCATGGCACCAGGTTACTTAAGATTATTATAGCGAAGGAAAAGTATGAGATACTATACGATTTGTAAATTAACACGTACATTAGGCTACCAAACGTATTAATCCACAATGATAACACCAACTTTACTATGATAAAGTTTCAAACCGATGTTAAATCGATAGGGATTTAGTACAAATAGGTCTCCGTTAAGGTTTATTAAGGCATTAGCAAAGTCGAAAAATCATATTCCCTTTAACAAAAGGCTTACGATATTTTCACACTATCAATCGAAAATTTTATAAGTTAAAAAGCATGGCTTCAAATGGCATTAAAAGGCCTAAATGATATTATTAGCCCTAATGGACTTGTATTAACTTTATTGTTATTTAAGGCTTATTTACATATAAAAATTAAATCGCTACCCTTATTAAGCACACAAAAACACGATACGGTATATAATAAAGCCCTAAAGGAACTAAAAAAGGAATTGGTACGCTGCTAGCTTAATAATACCCTTAATACTAGGAATGAACTATTAATAATAGACGTGCTATTCCTCCCCCTTTAAAGTAAAGTCCTTACGTAACGAGAGCCAGATAAATGTGATAGGCCATACAAGATTTTAATTATTATTAACTTAAACGTAGTGGTTAAAACTACTAACAGTTTTATAACTTTCCGAGTTATATAAGTTAAGCCGTACCAAAGACCTCTTAGGCCCTTTAAGTCTAATAAAGATTTTGAAGACGATAATCCTCAAGTTAAGCGGATTAGCTAACATAACACTCTCTAGCCGATCGTTAATAAACCAATAGAACGTCGACAGCGTAGAAGACTACCTAAAAATAATACACACTAAAAAGGAGGATGGTGATAGGGACTATAGGCTTGGTAGGATATACACAACGGCTTAGGTATCTTAAAAAGAAAAGTCGAATAGAGAATTTACCCTTAAGCTACGTGTCGAAGGTATTATTAACACACCCGGCAAGCCTTTTAAGGAAAGTAACCAGATAGAGATTAATGACCTTTTTTATGAGGAGTTATACACTTTGTTCCATTAACGCAATTTGAAGGTTAAGATGTTACTATCTTCAAGTTAAGGATAATTTATGAGGTCAAGAGCAAAACCGCGGACTGACTATACGAGAACTTACAACTAATCGCTTAAAGATACGGTGATTAAAGTAAGAACTGGATCTTTACTTAATATCCTATAATTGAAAAGATTAGCTAGCGTTTGATCATCATAATTGTTGCTAGGTTAACTGCTGACGTAAAGGGTTAGTTTACACTTAATAGCCGGGATATAACGCAATCGTATACGTAGTCTTCCACCAATTATTAACGGATTGTACTGATAGAACTGCCAAAAAACCAAGGGACAAGTTTCTGGCCAGCATGATAATGCATTATATTGAAACTTTATACGAACTAATCGAGGCAGTTATTTAATGGTTCCTAACGTACCCGGCGTACTTTAGAAATATGATGAGTATAAAGACTTCAACATTTAACCTGTGCCTATTCATTATAAAGGATAAAGACTTTGGTATCGTGAGTATATAAATTGACGATACCCTTTTTTTCGGAGATGCTAGATTCATAGTGGTGGAATAACGTGTTATCGAAAATTCAGGCCTTTAAAAGTATAAGCCAATTGAAACGCTAACTAAAAGTACAAAACTTGACTTTAATGGATCGTTAATCCGTATACATAGTACTAAGGTTAAAAATGGTACTTATATTAGCCTACACCAAAAAGGGTAAGCCATAAGCCTAACTATTATCAATAAAGCCAACGGAGTAAGATTATAAAGATATTTAAAGTAAAGGACTTATGCAGCTTATATCGTCACGCTATATCAACCGAAGGCTTCGTACGAACTTTCCATTATAGTACAGGCACAAAATCCACAAGATGAGGATTTTAACATATTAAATCAGCTGGTTTAGGAATAATTAAACTACATGGAAAAAGGAATTAACATATTTTTTATAAACCTGATGAGGGCGAAGTTAATGATTTTTACAGACGGGTTATTTATCAATAATATTAAATTTATATCGTAAATTAGCTTCCTCATAATGCTCATTAACGAGGATTGTTTTAAAGGGTAATTTATAATTATCGGAAACCTTCTATACTAGAAATTTGTTAAGTCTAAACGTGTAACTTGGAGCGTTCTAACTTTAGATGTTTACGGTATAATGACAGGCTTTGACATCGGCATAGTAACTAATAGTACATTAAGGATTATTTTCAAACAGTTGGGATTGCCTTCTATTCTTATAGTAGTATATATTGATTTCCGGAGCCTTTATGAATGCCTATTGAAATTGGGTAAAAATAATGAAAAACGTTTCATAATAGACGTAATGGCTTTAGAGGAGGTATACAAATCCCGGGAAATCGATACGTTCCGATGGATCAATGGTAAAGATAACCCCGCTAACGCTATAACTTAGGCTACGCTTAATAACAACCTGGAAAGGTTTGTGGATAGCAATGCGCTAACTATACGAATTGAGGGCTACGTGGACCGCCCAGTACGTAACGCGATAAAATAGAGTAACTCTGGTAAACTGAAAAACTGCTAAGGTAGTAACGTTAATGGAAACGGTGGCAAAGATAGGTGTGATATTAATTTGAACTACTGGCAAAAGGTACGTAATTGGTAGCGTACCTGATTTAAATAAGTTTGTAGTGAAAGACCTATACACAGGAATTAAGAAATGAAGGTTTCGAAAGGGTAAAATAAAGGGGCTACAAAGGTCCGTAATTAAAGTTGATTTCAATACATATTAATCGAAATTAACAGGGGTCTGGCTTATTGTTAGCTTATAGATTAAGGAGGGATTACAAAAGTTAACACTAATTAATAGAAAGCTATGCTGGCGTACAGATACAAAATAAAAAGCCGCTAGTATTAGAATATCAGTTTAAAATAGTACAGTTAAGTCAATTTTACTTATAGTAAAGTTAATTGTACGTACTGCAAATTAACTGCAGTTTGTAGGATTTGAATACACTATACTACAAGTGCAGTACAGTAAGTTACCACTTCAAAGTGGGGCACAGGCCAAAGCGTTTGACCATACAAATTAGTGTGCAGAGCGGCTAGTGGTATGCCAAACTTAGAACCAATACATCTCAATCAACAATATCAATGCAGCACCAGTTACTTCGATTACAGTGATTCGAATCAACTACGTTTCAACGATAAAGGCCTACCAACACCCACGTATTTTCCTCTAATAAAGACTTAAAAAAATTGGTTTTGTAAAAAAAAGTTGCGGAGTAAATAACGTAAAGAATAGGCTTGTTATTTAAATATAATATATTAACAAATATGTTGTAATGAAAATTCTTATCGTTTTTCAATGTTCATTCTCAATTTGCGAGGGGCTTAGACATGAGTTTGACAATATTAGCAAAGCTTTTTAATAAACTCTACAGTAGAATATTCCATATTTTTATACCCTACGGATTCAAGGATTTTATATAGGTTATCGAAGGCTAGATAATTGATACTCTGGTGTAATTAACGTATTTCTAAATTAATCAGGTTTAATAATGTTTCTTTTGGGTTTTTAACGTGAAATTAACGATATCTTTATTTTAAGGAGAAAGGAAACCTTTAGCTGTTTTTAAACAGCTTGTCAACGTTAATATTGATGTTAATGTCAAAAATCTTTATATTTTTCACGTAAAAGAGAAATATTGTAGGTAACTTAAAGATATAAATCGTAATATGTTTGATAATAATTTAAATAATCGTTGTTATTAATAACAATAAATATTGGCCTAGACTAAAACTAGCTTTAACTTTACCAAGATCTCAATGATTAATTTCGTTAGTAATAATGATTTTCCTTTGCAATGCTACGTACTGCGAATGGCCTTGTATTAAGTACGTTGTTACCTCTATGTATAATATAATACCTTAAAACGTATAATCCACGTAATAATTACGAAGGTTAAAAGTATATAAAGGGTTAAAGACTTAATTAAGTAAAAGGTAAGAGTCTTCGCCACTTAAAAAATATAAGAAAACGTAGTTAGCTAATTATTAGGCCGCGTTAAAAGCGATATCTTTATGCTACGTAAACTTTTTAGGTATATAGTTATCGTGAATAACCTCTTTACCCTCGTAATCTACGATATGGTTTAGGTAGTTTTGCCCAAAGATAATGGGGAATTAAATGTAATTCATTACCTATTATTTATAAGGTTTAGTTCAAAGATAACAAATTAACCCATAATCGGACCTACTACAAATTTATTACATTTTAGCATTATTATAACGATAATTTCTATGGTTAACAAATTCGTTTAAGTTTTACTTACGTGACTAAGGTTAATATAATTATAACTTTCTATCTAACAACCTTGAATTAGATGTCAAACGTTTAAGATACCCGTATTTACGATTAATATAATATATCATTATGTGGTCTTCTTTATCTCAATTATGGGAGTTATTAATTTAGAGGTATATACCAGTTGAATTCGGCGTACAAGCTATTATAGTTGTAAAAGAAAGCTGTAACTAGTTCAAAAAGCTTTTACAAATAACATTTAGGTATTATAAGCCGTATTTGAATTCACCAATACTCGTAACTACTACTCTTATTTATTATAGTGACGTGTTTTCGTTAATATAAATCTTTTATATTACCTATTATCACAATATTAACTTGTTCAGTATTTGGTTAAAGATATTAATCGAAGTATTTTTTTTTTTTTTCATTATTATTATCGTTTATCTCGTTGTCACCCAATCTGTGTGATATTACATAAGGTGAATATTGTATTCGAAGTAACTATTTATGTTATTATTAATATTTCGAAACGTTTCTACTTTCGTTAGGAAGGTTAGGTAGTAATCTCTAATGTAGCCTGTAAGGATTTTATGAAATAGTAAGTAAAAACCTAAAGGAAAGACTCCTATCTACTTACAAATGTTTAAAAGGGGCATTATCTTCGTGTTAAGTAAATTGTAAAACTTTCCTTTATTATTTTCTACATCGTTCCATATGTTCGTGAAATCCGTAAAGAGTTTATAATTAATATTAACCATTTTGACAAGTTCAAAGGGAAGGTCGCAATAGTTGTTCTGATTTTCGATGGTATTTTCTGTTAATTTAGGTTTTAAATCTTTAAAACCTCGATAATAAGAATAGTTGCTAATTGTCTGACCTAAGAGGTAAAGCTTTATAGTAAAATTTGTAGTGGGTTCGCGCGTATAAGCGTACCTGCTGTGCAAAATTTTAGCTTAAAAAACTTGCTAATTTTGGGAGAAACTTTGAGGATGTTTTGAAAATATTTTAAAAACAAAAGGAACTTAGACGTAGGAAGGGTTTCAAGGAACTTGACAATCTTACGTAATTCACCGGTAGATAACGCCAACGTCAATTACTTTTACCGCGTTTACGACTATTACTTTACGTGTTTTAGCGCCACTAAAAGCGTGCTCCGTGTTATTACGTAAAGATGTTGAATTACCAAGTAAATCAATAGATTTTTCATCTCCGAAATAATAATAAAAATAATATCAACGGAGAGCTTTAAAAACTTAACTCAATTAGGGATTAGAGGGTGGTCCCCTAAAACATATATAAAAGTATTACAAATCTTCAACATTCTTACCTTTATATCGAAGGTTTAAAGATAAAAATTTCAAGGGTATTATTTAAGTTTTACCAATTCGAAAAGGGTTTATACCAACTTAGTTAAGCTTTTATCTAACACGTAAATTCTTCGATGAAAAAGCTCTACTTTTAACTTATTATAAACTCATTTCAAAATCGCCTTCCATATATTCATAATCTAATCATCTAAAAACTGCCGAAAGATTTTAAAAAAACACGATCTTTACGGTCGAATTCGCCACTATCTTAATCGAAAATGGAATAACCAATAAAGTTAACCAAGTAACTTTTAGTTAAACCTTCGTTAATATCTATTTTCCAGAGTTTTTTATTATAATACTTAGAAAAAACAGGTCCAAAAGCTCTGGTTACCTCATTTTTAGCAGAGTCGGCGATAGCTTTAAAGTAAACGCTTACAGTAGCTATCTTAATGGTTTAGCTAACGTAAAACTTAGCGATTTTGTATAGAGTTACGTAACGTGTCTTTCTTAGCACGACTTAGTATTTTGGCGATTTCGCTTGGTGTAATAATCTTGACACTTGGTGATCTTGTAACATGAGAGGGGGAAAATGTGGTATAAAGGAAAAAATCAGTGTAAAAGGCAAAGTTTAATATAAAAAGTAGGGTCGGAAGTTGTTGTTATTATTGTTATTTGGTGCTGGACTTAGTTGTTTTTATAATAGTAACACTCGTAGTAATACTAACTTGACTATTTCTTGGTGTTTTTGGTAGCGGTACCGTCACTAACTTCTAGATTGCCGTTGTATACTAATGTAACCCAAAAGTTTTCTTTACTTCCTATCGTTGTAAACTGACGCAATACTAATAAAAGCCTTTCACAAAAGTCTTTCTTCTACCCTGCAATTATACAAAGTGTAACTGGAAAGTAATCTCTTCTACTTAGCAAATCTGTGCTTAACCTAATAAGCACTAATCAGTATTGGTAGGACTTTAAACGTTACAACATTGTCGATTCTAGCATACACGGTAAAGTCATCATGACGAGATAACTACGTATTCACCATATCACGAGCGGAACAGAAGTGCAGCCAATATGTTGTGTGATTAATTTGCTGCGACCTGCTGCTAAATGGCGAGGCTTACATAAAAGAGCAAGAACGGCGTAAGCCCTTTTGATATGATGAACACCCGCCCGCGACGCTGCCGTGTCTTCAATCCGTGGTGAAATTATATCCAATCGAAAAATATTGATGTTGGGTCATGCCGACGTCTTTTTTCTTTTCTTTTTTTTTCTTTTTTTTTATAAAAAAAAAAAAAGAAAAAGAAAAGAAATATAAAAAAAAAAAAAAAAGAAAAAAAAAAGAAAAGAAACAGAATCTTGTAGGAAGGTTGAGACAGTCCCAGCGAGATATTGTATGGGTTGGTGGGGCGGATTGATTGGCTCACACCTCGTTGACGTAGTCGAGCAGCGAGCGCGCCGCGTTGTGCAGCACCTTGAGGTCACGCGCCGCGTTGTCGCAGGCGCCGCCGGGCGCGTTGCAGCGGGCGACGAGGTCCTCGACGGTGTCGCGCTTCCAGCAGCCCTGGCCGTGCCAGAGGCACAGGCGCTCGGCGAGCACGTCGGAGCGCTTCTCGGCGGCGCCGTAGCGCTCGATCTCGGCGACGAGCGCCTCGGCGCCGCGGCGCGCAATGTCGCAGGCGGCGCCCGGCTGGCGGCAGGCGCGCTTGTCGGCGGCGGAGCCGGCCGGCGAGTCGGCGGCGGCCTCGCGCTTCCAGCAGCCCTGGCCGTGCCAGAGGCACAGGCGGCGGTCGACCTCGGAGGAGGAGGCGGTGGTGGTGGTGGTGCTGGGGGTGGCGGCGCGCTTGGCGAAGTCCTCGGCCATGACGTTGTAGGGCGCGTCCGGGCCGAAGAGCGACAGCAGGTACAGGTTCTCGAGGTACGGCCGCGGCGCGTCGGTGCGGCCAGCGAGTAGCTGTGCGATCTCGGCGACGGCGCGCTTGGCGTTGTAGGCGGCGCCACCGACCTGGTTCGAGATGGCGGCGGCGCGGGTCGCGGGGGCGGCGGTGTGGCCGCGCATGGCGAGCGAAAACGCCTCGGCCGCGCGCCGGACCTTCCAGCAGCCCTGGCCGTGCCACAGGCAGAGCGCCTCGGGGGACGGCTCGGGCGCGGGCTCGGGCGCGGGCTCGGGCGCGGCGTCACGCTTCCAGCAGCCCTGGCCGTGCCAGAGACAGAGGGGGTCGGCCTCGGCGTCGGCGGCAGGCTCGGCCGAGCGTGCGAGCATTTCGGGGGCCTCGCCGCGCTTCCAGCAGCCCTGGCCGTGCCAGAGGCAGAGGGCGTCGGCCTCGGCCTCAGCACTGGCCTCACGGGACCGCACGGCGGGTTCGGGAGCGGCATCGCGCTTCCAGCAGCCTTGCCCGTGCCAGAGACATAATGGGTCGGCTTCGCGCTTATCGGCGGTGAGTGTTGCTGCGGTGGCAGAGGTGGCGGACAGGACCGCAAAGAAAACGGTGCAGAATCTCATGCTGGGCCAGGTGAAAAGGAGCGTAAAAGATTAGTATGTAATGTAAAACAGTGGTCTTGACTGAGGGTGGTGGATCGGGTTGATGCTTGACCTCTGGCGAGGAGAGAGGAACGAAATGTAGAGATGGTGCCATCGCGAAGATCTTATACCCAAGACGTCTTCTCCATCGAGGGAGGGTATTGATTCTGGTGTTGAAGGCTAGGCGTCTATTCAGGACAATAAACTCAATAGCCGCTGAATAGGTCCAGGCACATACCGCACACGCAGCCAGACTGGGGTCCTTCCAGCGATCTCCATTGAGACCTTCATTGAACTCTGAACAGACCACAGGACTCTTTTGTCGGGGGCGACGAGCATCCATTGAAGAGATGCCGCCTGGTGGGACGAGATGGCGGAGGTAGACTATTCAGGGGCCTGAATAGCCACCCAGACAGCAAAGACATTGCATGGACGTAACCTTGAGAAGGACATCATGCACAAAGCAACTTGCCATGTTCCACAAGACACTGTCAGACGGCGGGTGGTGTCCGGGTTATCGGGCCGTTCAGAAGTACAGTTTTGGGCATGTCCTGCCAGCTCGGACGCAAGGCCGGAGCGTCGGTTCCGCCTCAAATCCAGCAAAAATGATCCAGACCTCGGAGAAGGCCAGGTCGAATGATCCTTTACTCTCGTACAGGAAGTACGCGGGCATTGCTTGCGTTGATTGCTGGGGGCGACTCGGGCATTGAAGCTGTATTCAGGTTCGAAAGCGGCTTAGCGCTGGCCACAGAACGGGGTCGAACGTTCTGCTTCGACAAATCGGCCGTGGGCCCGTCTCCACAAAGGTGATTTTTTTTCTTCTTTTTTGAGCAGGTCCGGTGACCAAACTGAAATTTTCAGCCTGTCCGAAATTTTCCGTCGATTCTGCGCAGAGACATTCGGCAACGTGCCTCACAAGGTTGAATCTTGTCACCGGGCCCGCTAATCCGGGGTTGTTCTTTTGAGTTGACGAAGAACAGGATAAAAGACTCGAGAAACGTGGACGGAGCGGCCTGGTTCTGCCACAGAGCCATCCACCCGATGCCCACCCCAAACACATTTGGCAGATACTGAAACATCAGGGTGGCCTGAGAATGTAGACGCAGGAAGACAAGCCAGGGTTGATATGGGTTTCGGCGCTGAATAATGCACGACGCATGCACCTTATCCAGTAGACATGCGAGCCGAGTTCTTTCCGATCTTCAGTTGTCAACATAGAAGGCCGTCAGAAGTCTCTCCACAAACAGCGTGATGGCCAGCTTTCCGCAGTCCAGAACACCGTCCATGGCAATGAACGGATGCGGCTGTCCCTTCATTGTCGTCACCCTCGTGCTGGTATGGCCCGCCCGCACCAGCTTCTCGGCAAACTCCTCGCCCTCCGTCCGTAGCACATCCAAGCCACCAAGCACGACCTCGGCCGGCGGCAGCCGTGTCCAGTCGCCGGCCCACAGCAGCGGGCTGGCCTCAGGGTGCGCCCAGTCCTTCTCGTCGGGCAGGTAGTGGCGGCGGTACCAGAGCATCTTGGCGGGCGGAAGCGCGGGCACCAGCGACGCGTCCCTCCACGAGGCCTTGGTCGTGGCGCACGCGGTGTTGTCGGTCACGGGCACGGCGAGCAGCTGCGCGGCGAACGCGAGGCCGAGCGCGGGCCGGGCGGCCGCGCGCTGGCACACGACGGCGGCCAGGTTCGCGCCGGCCGACGAGCCGCCGGCGGCGAGCTTGGCGGCGTTGACGGCGAGGACCTCCTTTCCGGGGCCCTTGGCGGCCCAGAGCAGGGTTTCCCAGGCGTCCTCGACGGCGGCCGGGAAGGGGTCCTCGGGGGCAAGTCTGTGGGTGACGCGTCAGCACGGGTGCAGCCGTTGGTGGGTGTGTGGGAGCAATGGCTTGGCTTGCCTGTAATCGACGGTCACCACGACGCATTTCGCGCGGTCACACAGATTCGAGGCGATGACGTTCTCGGTGTCGATGTTGCCGAGGACCCAGCCTCCGCCGTGGTAGTACATGAGCAATGGGAAGCCCTTCGCCGGCCTCTTGCCCGTGGGTGTGAAGCATCGAACCTTGAGAGCAGGTCCGCTGCTCTGAGTCCGTGGGATGATGAAGTCCTCTGTCTTGGCCACGGGATGCAGCGGCCCAGCGCCAGGGATGAGGGTGCCGCTGCTGCGCGATTCCTCGATTAGGCGCCGGTGGACTGGTTGCTGGTCTATGATGTGCTCATTGTAGAAGGCAGCATAGTCCAATGCCAGGCGAGGGACAACCGAGGGGTGGAGCGGATAGGGAGGCTGGGAGCCGGCCTCGAAGGGCATGCTGAAGTGAGAAGGGGCGGCGATGTTGCGGACGTTGCGGACGTTGCAGACGTTGCAGTGTTGGTGGTGAGAGAATGACGGTGTCCCGCCGATCGGATTTGCTCCGCTCTGGAGCGGTTGGCAGGCCCGGTCCCTGTAACCACCCCTGTAACAATCCCTGTACTGCAGCAAGTACTACTACTACTACTGCGATGGATGGTAGGGGTAACTGTAGGGGTAATTGAGAGCATCCTGGTCAGGTATTTGGTCCGTGCGCCACACTTCCCAAGAATGCTAGCCTCACCCAAAACAGTACGTACCAACATATTCAGAGAGTCAATCCAACGAAGCTATTACCATTGAATGTGCATCCCAGTAGCAGCAATCACATCTTTGCAACGTTGCGGCCTTGACTGTAGCATTTCCTCTAGGTGCAGACGTGTAGAAAAAAAGGCGGTTTGCTAGGCCAAATTTGGTTAAGTTCACATACCAGGGTGGCACAGACCAGTCACCCGACAGGGATGCTATTATTTCAGCACGATACCATAGTCGTAGCAGTTAGTCACTCATGACTAACGACTAATAATGACGTTGCTCCTTGACCTCACCTCCTTCCACACCCCCTCGCCTCCGCCCACCACCGTTGCACTCATTCAACATGGTCCTCCTCCAGCGCCTGAAACAGACCAAGCTGATCCGCCCCCCAAACCACCACGAGCCGGTCCGACCCGCAAACGTACGCTATGTCTACTCTCTCACTGCCTTTGTCTCCCTCGGCGGCTTCCTGTTTGGATGGAACCAAGGGGTCATGGGCATGATCATCGCCGACGCACGGTGGATCGCGCTCATGCAACCATCTTCGGACTGGGCCGTCGGATTCGTCGTCAGCGTGTACAATCTCTCATGTGCCATCGGCGCGCTCGCCGTGGGGTATCTGGCCGATGTCTATGGGCGAGAGAGGACCCTGTCCATTGCGAGTATCCTCACGGCCCTAGGCGCGCTAATCCAGACGTTCTCGTACAGCCTGGCCCAGATGGCGTTCGGGAGGTTCATCATCGGCCTCGGCATCGGCGCCTACGCAGCCGGCGTCCCGCTCTACATCAGCGAGATCAGCCCTGCGGGCCTGCGCGGGCGCATCGTGGGCATCAACCTGATGATCCTGTGCTTCGCCGAGATGGTAGTCTTCTTCGTCGTCTACGGATGCTTCTTCCTGCCCACCGCCGCCTGGTGGCGCGTGCCCATCGTCCTGCAGATCGCCCCCGCCGCGCTGCTCGCCGTCGGGTGCTGGCGCAGCAGCTGGGTGCCGCCCAGCCCGCGGTGGCTCGTCAGCCAGGAGCGCTACGACTGCGCACTGGAGGTCCTGACGCGGCTGCACGGCGCCGACGCGGCCGACGCGGAGATGCGCGAGATCAAGGAGGCCGTGGCCGAGGAGCAGGCGAGCGGGAAGCTGGCGGAGACTAGCTGGGCCAATATGTTTCGCGGGCCTGTGCTGCGTGTTACGCTTTTGGGTGCGGGTGTTCAGTTCTTGCAGCAGATCACCGGAACGAACGCCATCTTCTACTACACGCCGCAGCTGTTCAAGAACGGCGGCATCACGGTTCCTAAGATTCAGAATCTGGCCACCAGTGGCGTTGGGGTGGTCTTGTTCCTCTCCGCCTGGATACCCATCCTCTTCTTCGACCGGCTGGGTAGGAAGACTTGGCTCCAGCTTGGTCTCGTCGGCATGCTTTCTGCGCTCTTGGGCATTGCCTTCCTGCAACGGCACGCGGAGAGCCATCCAGGCGACCGGCGGAACTATGCGATCATCGCATTTCCCTTCCTTTTCTTCACGTCGTTCAACATGTCGTGGAGCTCGGGGTCCTGGACGTACGCTGCGGAGATTTTCCCGAACTCGTTGAGGGTCAGTACATGCTTCGTGACTGGCGATGATGCATCTCATCGAAGCCTTCCATCCTTGGCTACTTCTGTTGCTCCTTTGGTCACTAAAATACGAGACATCCGGCTGACGCAGTGAACTGTCCCATAGTCCAAAGGCAGCGCACTGTGCACCGCGTCCCTTTGGATATCCAACTTCATCGTGGCACAAGTGACTCCGCCCCTCGCCGCGGCCATATCATGGGGTCTTTATCTCGTCCTGGCCGCCATCAATGTCGTTGCATTCGTATTCGTGCGATATTGCCTCGGTATGTATATTCAATGGTTGATGGGCCTAAGTCTAGGCACTGACCACCGTTCGCTGCAGTCGAAACTAGAGGTAAGACGCTCGAAGAAATGGCGAACTTGTTCGGCATTGAAGAGAACCGCGGCGGTGATCACAGTGAGCAACCTTTGGAGCAGCGTGCACTGCTTAGGGACGAGCCGTTCGATGAAGTCGCGGACGGCACATGATGCTCCAATGGATTCTTGGGTATCTAGACACGTAGTGCTGAAGCACTCAGATGAACCGTTCTCTCCTCGTGCTGCAAGCTGGTGAGCCCAGCGTCGTGTTACAGGAACCACCGGAACTCAGGCGTATTGGGCCCATCGCGCAGCTTCGACGTCGGCACGTCTCGCGCGTCAATCGTGACGCCGTCCCGCCTGTTCCGCCTTCGATTATCCCAGATCATGTACAGCCCCGTCAGCATCGTGAGGCAGGCGCCCGTGGCGCCGAAAACGGCCGTGGTGACCAGCGCCGTCTCGTACTTGGGCGCCTCCTCCTCCATGAAGATGTTGCTGCTCACCAGGCCCATGAGGTTCGCCAGCGGCACGCCCACGGACGTGAGCGTGACGCGGCGGCCCTCGTGCGCGACGTTATTGTTGTACCAGGCCGACAGGATGACCGACGGCGCCGCCGTGCCCCAGCACATCAGGAACGTCGCGGCGTACGCCAGGGGGAGCTGCGCCGCCACGTCGCGGATGCTCGCGAAGAGGACGAAGCCGGCGAACGTGAGGGCGAAGCCCAGGGCGATGAAGGGGAAGCGGACGCGCAGCAGGTCGGAGCCGAAGGCCAGGGCCAGCAGCACGGCCGCGCCGCTGAGGTTGGGCGCGACGGTGTAGAGGTTCGTCGCGACGGGCGCGTGGCCGAGCACCGCGACGATCTGCGGCAGGAACAGCGCGACCGACTGCAGCGGCACGCCGAGGCAGGCCTCGAGGGCCAGGAAGGCGAAGGCCGACGGGTGGCGGAAGACGCGCAGCGCGTCGCGCAGGCAGAAGGGCTCGCCGACGGCGCTGGACGAGTCGGTGCGGACGCGCAGGAGGGCCAGCTCGCGCTCGGCGGCGGTCAGGAAGGCGGCGTCGGCAGCGCCGCGCGGCAGGTACCAGGCGGCGAAGGCGGCGACGGCGACGGATCCGGCGCCCTCGACGAGGAAGAGCACGCGCCAGGCGGCGAGCGGCGGGCGGCGCAGCTGGAAGACGCCGAAGGCGAGCAGGCCGGCGAAGGCGCCGGCGGCGCTGCTGGCGGCGTAGAAGAGCGCGAGGCGGCGCGCAAGCTCGCCGCGGCGGTAGAAGGTGGTCAGGTAGTCGATGACGAGGGAAGAAGGCGGCCTCGGCCATGCCGAGCAGGCAGCGCAGCGCGAGCAGGCCGCCGAAGCCGCGCGCCGCGGCGACGAGCAGCGTCGTGGCGCCGAAGGCCAGCGTCATGGCGGGCAGCGCGCGGTGCGGGCCGTGCTGCTTGCCGAGCATGGCGAAGGGGGGCGCGCAGAGCACGTAGGGCACGAAGAAGACGCTGACGATGATGTTGTACTGGTTGGCCTTCAAGCCCAGGTCGGCGCTGAGGCCTGCCGTTTTGGCGTTGCCCAGGTTGCCTTTGTCCAGGGCATTGAAGAGGTCTGGCGGGCCGAGGGAGGGTCAGCAAAATGAGCTGCTTCTTATCGCTTCGGACGCAGTCTTGGACGCGATGCGAGTGTTTATGTGATCAAGGAGGACGTACACATGACAGCTAGGCAGGGCAAGATCTGGGAGTCGAACTTGCGACATAGCTTCACTTCAGCTTCATGGTCGAGCACACGGGCTGTTTCTGCCACGACGACGCCTGGAGTTCCTCTGTTGCTGGAGCCCTCGATATCGCCGTCCTGAAAAATGCCGTTCTCAATGTCCTTGGGCAAGGGCGAAGCTTCCATGCTGGGAAGTGCTTGGCCCGCGTCGGAGACCCGCAGTGGGATGACAGGGATAACACTAGAAATATGCTCATAAGGTTGAGGGATGAACCATGAGAGAGAGGTTGCTGGCAAGGTACTAAGTAAGTAAAGAGGATAATGAGCTGAGGTCTCCGAGGTCTCGGGCCGGCAGATAAGGTACACTACTAGGCAGCTACGTACATGTAGGTGCGCCGCCCGAGGCGTTTGCTGTATATCGACTTTAACGCCGCCCGGCATATTCTGCGGTTTACGGATAAAACGTAAAGGTATATCGATTGAATTTTTAATACTGAAAATAGTAGTACACCGATATAATAAAGATAAAAAATTAATATAGTTTTTTTTTTTTTTTTTCCGAAATTAACACAACTTATTTTGAGTACATCTAAATATATTAATAAAAGGTAGCTTATAAAGCTAACGTTATTCCTATAAAATAACTCTTACCAAAATTTCCATCCTTTAACTTATATATATTCACATACAACCTTTTATTTTAGCAAAATTACTGGTATATACTTTACTAATAAACGTAAATGAATTAGCATAATACGTTTATATGAAGATTAACGATAAATCTATATAAAATTTGTTAATAAATCTATAAAAAGTTCAGTACAAAAATCTATATACATATTAATAACGAACACATATAAACCTTAATAAGAAATCTATGTAAATCTCAGTAATAAATTTATAAAAACTTCAATAAAAAATTTATATAAATCGTTATAACGAACCCTTATAGACTATAATGATAAATTCATAAAATCTGAATAATAAACTTCTATGTACTTAAATAATAATCCTATATAAACTTGAAAAAGAAACCAATAGAGATTTTGATAAAAAAATCGTAAAAATCATAACAATGTACCTATATAAACCTTCGTAATGAACATATATAATTATGATAACTGTTGGAATAGTACTACATGTAGTGTAGTAGGTCAACTTTACTTACAGTAAAGTTGACTATACTGCAAGTTGAGTGTATTGTTTATGTGGACTTACCGCATTAGATGTAAGTTGAGTGCAGTATACTGCACTTTATACTAGGGCATAGACCAAGCAGTTGACCATATAAATTACTATGCAGACCGGCTAGCGGTCTGTTAAACCTGGAATAATACATCAACTACTTAACTAATATAATACTATTGTTACTGCGACTACGATTCGAATCGATAACGTTGCAACAATCTAAGGTCCTACCAACACTAATCAGTGCTTATTGGATTAAGAACAGATTAGCTAAGTAAAAGAAAAGGCTATTTTCTGGTTACGCTTTACGTCAAATGGCGGTTAGGGTAGAGAAAAGATTCTTGCGAAAGGCCTTTACTATTATATCAGTCTTTACGACAGTATGTAAAAAAGATCCTTAGACTGCGCCAGTTTTTACAGCAGTCTAGAGGTAGCGACGGTATCGCTATCGAAAATACCAAGAAATCTTTACGGATTCTTTTTAAAGAAAAACGTTGAGATTAACTATCAAAAGTTCAAAAGTTCGGCAAGTTGGCAAATAGCTAAGTTAGTACTACTGCGAGTGCTATGACTGCAAAAACGACTAAGTCTCACAGTCAAATAACTATAACAAACAACTTTTGACCTTACCCTTTACACCAAACCTTTGCTTATACTTTACTCTTTTTACTTCCCTTACGCTAATTTAATCACTAAGATTGCTATCCTAAGCGAAAATATCAAAAATTGTTAAGTCGCGTTGAGAAAACTACATTACACGACTTTACGTTGAATCGTCAAGTTTCTAAACGACTTTACGCCAAAACACCAAGTTCTTGCGCCTTGGATTACCAAGTCCCTCGTTTACCAAGTCGTATATCGCCCTAAACTTCAAAATGCCACCTATCCAAAAGATTTAAAAAAAGATCAACATCCTAAGTTCCCTTTTTTGAAGCAATACGATAAAGACTTATGGGGACAAGATATCAACGAAAACTTAATGGAAAAGCATCTAGTCAACTTCATTGGCTACTATATTGTTAAGTAAGATAGCGACAAAGAATTTGACCGCAGCGACCGCGCTTTTCGAAACTTTTGTAACCTTTTCGGCGATTGGACCATTAACATATGGAAAAAGATTCAAAAAGGTATTAAATCCAAATTAAGGACTAAACTTAAACGCTGAGGGATTTATGTGCCAGAAAAGAGCCCTAGTAAACTATAATAAATCTTCTTCGGATTAACTCAACTTAAAGAATGCCCTTAAAATCTATACCCTAAAAAAAGAGTGTTAAGAAACCTTACCACCTCCATACGCGATTTAGGGAACCTTTTCTTTACCTTTAACTAAGTCAAGCCTTTTTACGAGCTAGCAATAAAGAACCTGTTAACTTGCTCGACAGCCTAGCGCCTCCATATAACAGCATGTAGTACGCTCTTGGTGGTGGCAAAGCGCGTAAAATAATAGCTTCCAATAAGGTAAGAGGTATTGACGCCGGCGCTTTATACCAGTTAATTAAGTAAAATCGTTAAGTCTCCGAAAACTTCTAGGTACCTATTACCCCTTAGCACTCCAATCGACAAGCACTTTAAAAACCTTCTCACAGTAAGTTTACCTATATACGAAAGCTTACTACAGGTTCTACCTCAGGATTTTACCCTTCGAGTCAAGCGACTGGTAATTACCCTCAACACCGTGCCTTGGAAGCATTAAGGCTTAAACTGCCAGGAAATACTAATTAATACTGGGATAACTATTGCTAACTATCTCTAAAACCTATCAAAATGGTTAATATTAATTACAAACTCCTTATGGACTTCGCCAATATTTGAAACGACGTAAAGAAGTATGATGGGAAGCCTTAAAACCTCCTCAATACTAAGATAATATCCTTTTTAAATATTTTCAAATGGATAGAGGTTCTTCCTTCCAGTTTTTATTCATTATTCCCCGGAATCTTTACAAGGCACGCCAGGAACTATTACCTAACTTTCCTTATCCAAATCACCACGTTTCCTGAGATTTATAACGGTATAAAGGGTTACTTTGAATATAAAGTTCATTTTGTACAATACTACACAAATTGGGCTATTACGAGGTGAGTAATAATAATAAGTAAGAAAAAAGAGGAGGAAACACCGATGGATATACTTAATTAAATAATGAATAAGTTAATTCTATGTTAGAAAGTAATGAGGAAAGCCTATGCTAACAAAGCTACACTTCGTAAGCAGGTACGGGTAGCAGTTACGAGTGTTAGCGAATTTAAATATGCCCTATAACGTACAAATGCTATCTGCAAAAGCTTTTTTAACAAATTACGTTCATCGTTTACTACTGGAATAGCGCATATACCAAACTCGCTTAACATATACCCCTAAGTCGACAACTTCCCTAATATAAAAAAAAAAAAACCTTACGATAATTAATTACGTCGACTGCAAGTACGGCTACGGTCGCCTTTAACGCCTAAGACTTAGCCTACCAACTACAGACTAGAGGTCATAACCACGTTAGCGTTAATAAGGCTAAGATTTAGGCGGACCTGGTAACCGTAAGCACTATCGTCATAATAGTAGCAAAAGATATTGGATCTGAAGCAAGTTTAGCTGTTGGTTAATTCAGTACCCCCCAACCGAGCGAAATAACAGGAATGTAATATACTATATCCAATACCCTACCACTTTTAAATAGGATTGTTTGGATTAAATATTAGACTTTGAAGGCAACAAGATAATTGACAACGATAATACCCTTAGGTAAATTAAATGGTATAAAGATACTACCCCTAATACGGCCCAGTAATTAGCCGACCACGTTTTCCTATATCATTTAGGTGGTAAAAACCCTTACCTTTGCTTTAACCAAGCCTCTAACCCTTTACATACATTTAACCTTCGTTATCGTTATGTGGACCATACATTTTAATGTTATATTCTTAATGTAAGGGCGGTAAGGTATTTAACAAAAAGCTATTTGTAGTATATAACACTACAGAGAAAAAACACTATAGCTATTAAGATTAATCATTACGATATTAATAAGTTAAAATTAACTTCAAACTAGGTGAATAACTATCGTCATTAGGGATAACGGTAGTTTAAACTGTTGTGGAAGCAATTACGTTTCATATTCTCAAGTATCTTACCTCTTTTCCTTTTTGTTTAGAAAATATAAAGACCCTCGACGTCAATGTTGACGTCAATACAAATAAACTGGTTAAAAACAGGTAAAGGTTTCCCCTTATCTTTAAGTGGGGACATTGATGTTTTTATCTTTAAAGCCCAGAAGCAGTGGTATTCAAGATGAAAAAGTTGAAAATACGTTAATTACACCAGCGTTTTAACCACCTAACTGTTAATAAACTACATAAAGTTTTAAAATCTGTAAGGTATACCGATATATAATATTTTGCCATATGAGTTATTAAAATACTTTGTTACTATAACCAAACATATATCCAAGCTCCCCGTAAATTTATATTTATATTAAAAGACCATAAAGATTTTAATTACGATATTTTTATTAACGTATTTCATTTGGATAATAAGCCTATTTTTCACGTTGTCAATTCCCCAACCTCTTTTTATAGAGCTAAGTTTTTAAATTCCCTTTCGAAAAAGGATATGTGGGAAACGCTAAGGATTCTATGGATTGACACGTACCTGTGCCCACTTAACATTGTTGTTTACGATACTAGTACTAAATTTGCGATGGCAGAGTTTTAAAAATATGTCAAGATAATGGGTATCCAGTGTAAATAGGTACTTGTAAAAGCCTACTAAAGTATTAAAAAGTTTAAAAAGGCATACGTATTACTTCGCCAAACGTATAATATCCTTACGTTAGAAATTGAAAGATTTATGGATACGGAAGCACGTTTATAAATGGTAGTAAAAGGCTTAAACAACAATATGGGCCCTGATGACCTAGTGTTAACGCTGATGTTTTTTTGGAGTATACTCACGTCTAACAAGTGAATCCCACATTTCGGTAAGTATTTAAAATCGTATTACAGTCTACAGTAAAACTTTAAAAGAATTACGAAGTGAATCGGTACGCCGTTAAGTTAATAATGCTTTTAACACAAGGAAAGGCTCTTTAACAACCGACATACTAGCTTTACCATTACAAAGTGAAGTCCTAGAGTAGAGAGGGCTGGTTAAATGAGAAGACCTATATAAGATCTTGAGTATTGCGAATCCCGAAGTGGTTGTTAAAATTATTAACGGTTTTGTAACTTTTCAAATCACCTTGGTTAAGCCTTAAATTAGGGCTACTGATGATAAAGACCTTTAAATTAAATAATTAAGTTAATACAAACCTCCTTTACACATTATCGATAAGCTAAGAAAACGCTGCCAGCGCGGACAGCCCCTGAAGAAAAGGAATGTGAAAGAGGAGGAATATACACCGGGTTATATTTACAATACTGCTTAGGTAACCAGGAAAAGGAAGGATAACGAAGATTTAGTATTGAATTTTCGAGTGTAAGGGATTAACAAAACCTCCGGCAAACCCTTTAAAGAAAGTAATAAAGTCGAAATTAATAGTTTGTTAACTTGAAGGGTTATACAATTTGTAGTGAAAACCGATTTTAACTTTTAAAACCTAAACGTTACGATTTTTCAGTCGAAGATTATTTACGGGTTTAAGGGTAAGACTACGGGGCGGCTGTACGAAAAGTCACGTTTAATTACTTAAGGGTATGGCGATAAAGGCAAGAATTGGATTTTTACATAATCACTGACGATTTAGAAAATCAGCTAACGTTTCATAATTGCTTTAATAACAAGTTCATTAACTAAGACTAAAGGTATATTTAGGCTTAGTAACCATGATATAACGTAAGCCTATACGTAATTAATAATGGATTTCTAGCGGATCGTATTATTAAAGTTATTATAGGAACTATGTGTTATTTACTTTCGGGGGCGGTAATACGGTATATTGAATAACTATACAGATTAGCTAAAACAAACTTCTATTAGTTTTGAACCTATTAGTCATAATTTAAATGACAGCGAATAATAAAGTCTTTAATATATAATACATTCTTGGTAGTAATGTAGGAGAGAGACTTTGACGTAATAAGTATACAAATTAACGATACCTTTTTCATCGAAATTTCTAGCTTTATAGCATCGGAATAGCAGGCGATTAAAAACTTTAAGTTTTGGAATTATAAGTTGGTAACGACGTTAACGGAGGGCAGTCAACTTAATTTCAATGAATCGTTAATCCGTATACTTGGTGTTAATACCGGCTTTAACTTTCTCTAAAAGGGCTAGAACGTTGTTTTAGCTATACTTGACAAAATTGATACGGTTAAGGCCTAACAGTACTCTAAATAACATGCCTGTAGCAGTTATATCATTACCCTATATTAAGTTGGGGCATTATACAACCTATTTATCGCGGTATAGGTATAAAAGCTAAAGGATAAAACTTTAACCGGTTAAATGAAAAGCTTCAATAATAAATACGAAACTTGGACTGCGGGATTAATATGGTTTTAATCGACTTAATGAAGGTTAAATTAATAATTTTTACGAACAAGTCTTTTGAAAATGATAACGACATGTCTTTACAGATCAGCTTTTTAATAACTCTTATTAACGAAGATAAACGGGAAGATTAGTTTAATATTACCGGCAGCCTGATTTACCAGACCTATATTAAGTGTAAAAGAATTACACGAAACGTGCTAACTTTGAAGGTTATAATGGCGGGGTTTGACGTGGGTATAATACTATGGGAAATCCTTAAGCTTATTACCAAACAGTTGAAAATTCCTTTTATCCTGATAGTAATTTATACAAACTTGAAAAGCCTATTTAAATACCTTTTAAAGCTCGGAACCACTGGTGAAAAACGCTTGATAATCGACGAAATAGCACTCCATAAAATGTAAGAAAAAAAGGAAAATTAAGGAATTCCAATTTATTAACGGCAAAGACAATCCCACAAATGCCATAACGAAGGTAATACCAAATAAGGCTTTAGAAAGGTTTATAAATAGTAATGTGCTAACAATACGTATCGAAGGCTACATCAATAAGCCGCCTGGCAAGCCCAAGTCACTTACCGGCGACCAGGGTTATTCTGGCAAACTAAAAGACTATTATGGAAACGAAGGCGAAGATTACGATAGCAACCTGTTTGACTGGCACGGTCAAAGTGAAGGTTTGCGAAGGCTTTTAGCGGAAGAACTTTTTATGGAAGTTAATAAATTCGGACTTTGGAATAACGAAGCAATTAAGGTCAAATGGGGTCAATTTGCATGCAGTTGAGTGAAATTTAGTATAAAAGTCAATTGGAAATCACATGGGATTGACAAGTTGACGAAGTCGCTGTTTAACGTTAGCTGGAAAAGATTAGTTAACCACACTAGCGCATATATACAAACTAAAAAGCCGCTAGTATTATAATAGTACTACATGCAGTGTAATAGGTCAACTTTACTTATAGTAAAGTTGACTGTATTGAAAGTTCAGTGTATTGTTTGTATGGACTTATCGTATTGGGTATAGGTCAAGTGTAGTATGCTGCACTTCACACTAAGGAACGGGCCAAGAAGTTGGCCATACAAATTACTATGCAGACCGGCTAGCGGTCTGCCAAACCTGGAACAATACATCCACTACTTGACCAATGCAATACTGGTGTTAATTCAACTACAATTCGAATCGACAACATTGCAACGATCTAAGGCCCTACCAACAATAACTAAACTATAAAAATTCAAATAAAGTTAAAATATATTCGAAAAACCGTACCTACGTTAAAGTTCCAATTTGATACAAATTAAAAATTATGAATACATATAAATGAAAAACGAAACATTGAACAAGAACAATGCTATGAAGTGAGGAGTAACCTTACAAGTCTTCCGCGATCAAAATACTTAAATATATATAAAAGTTATATTAACTTGTATAAAAACTTTTTCCAATTTCCAACTTTTTCAAAACTTTTATAAAGAGGGTTTTCAAGAAATAAGACCTATTTTTACATCATTTCGGAATAAAGTAGGTTTTAATAATAGTATACTATTAAAAGCCTGATTTTTTTCAATTAGCTTATTATGTTGATAAACCTTTATCTTCGTAATGTAGTCGATTCGAATTGTGGTCGAAGTAACTAATATATTGCATTGAATATATTGCATTGAATGTGATGATGTATTACTTCTAAGTTTAGTAGAATGCTAGCTAGTTTGAAAACTAATCTATATAGGTAAATGCCTCACTCGTACTCTATATTGAATGAGATACTTTATTGCAATTCACTTACAGTTAGTAAAGTGAACTTAAATTTAGTATAATTAAATTTATTGTATCATAATGAACTGCTGTTTTAGTACTAGCAACTTTCTGTTTTGTATATATACATTAGTATAGTCGATTATTAATTGAAGGTAATTATTCAATTTCCTCATATCTCTATAGGCAATACTTATACTAATTTCAACTTATTTTATATGCAAATTGCATTTCAATTGCAATTCTATACCCTATAGTTCTAATTACTAACTTTTTTCATTTCTATACTCAAATTTTTTTCTTATAAATCTGTATGTTACTAATCCTATACCTCATATTAGTAGGTTTGGACACACTTTCTATGCATACTACCTTTGTCATCTTCTAGTTTGTTAAAGTGTACTTATTCTTTTTCTTTACGTGCTGATAATGCCGGTCAGTTTATACATCTCTTCATATGTATATTTAATTTGTTATCATATATGAACTTTTCAGGAAGCTATTAAGCATGGTTTTCAACATAACATTGGTAGGATTTTTTATATTGTTAATGCAATCAAATTCGTTAATTTTCTAGTTTCATATACCTTATTTAATGTTATTAAATTTAAAATAAAATGCTTTCAATTAGTCGTTCCAAGCAAAAAAAAGCACTCGTAAAAGCTTTGGAATTTAATACAAACAACTTTAGGTATTAGAAAATTCCAGCTATTTGGTGATAATCCTTAGTATATCTTTAGTTGGTATGTTGATATCAAATTTTGTTATTATATTGTAAAATTCAAATGATAACTGTTTTTGTATTACGTATTTACACCTAATAGATGTCTAGTGTGCGAGGTCTTCAGTAATTATAAACTAATTACTGGAATTTTTTTCGTTTACAAGTATTATGAAAAATTCAATCTGGAAGGTGAGATCAACGATATTGGTAAAGTAATCATTGTCGAAGATTAATAATTTTGCTATTATTACATTTACTGGTATTATATTGATATTTTCTGTTCAAGTTACTATACAAAAAGATATTGTGTTGGCTTGTAGATTCATTTATTCTAGAGTCTATATAGAGAACTTGATATATGATCCTGTGTATCTTCATAGAGATCTTAATCATCAAGGTCTAGACTATGTACTAGTCAATACTAGTTTCTTTGTGCTAGTAAATACTATTTTATGATGTATCTCCGTGCTAATCCTCCCTACTAGTCAATACTAGGACTTAAACTAGTAAATAATAGTGCTCCTTGAAGATATACTCATCTCTATTGAATTCTTCATTCTTGGTATTGAGATGTGGTAAGTACTTGAAGTTGTACCAAGTACTGTCTAGCTCTGTTGTTGAGTGTGTTTAGTGATTGTACCTATTGTATTTTTAATACAACCCCTTGAGAGGTACTGTCCACTTAGAAAGAAGAAGAAAAGAAAGAGAAGTAAAAATAAAACAAAGGATAGAGTATAAAGTAAAGCAGGCGTAATGTAGAGAAAAGAAAGTTAGTAGATATAAAAAGTAAAAAAACCTGAAGATCTATGTAGTCTAATTTTAATCGATGATCTTTATATTCTTTCAATATCCCAAAGTTTGTAGAAAAACTATACCATTTCATACCCGTAATTTTATATGGTAACCTGGAATACACAGCTTTATAAACTATTAATTTTGATTCGTGTTTAATAAGCTAATAAGCTAAACATTTATACTATTACCTCATGTTTTATCTTTGGTAATGGATTTGTTAACGTATCGGACAGTTGTTTATCTATAGAAACCCATTTGATTTGTATTGTATTATATTTTACTTTATCCCTTATAAAGTGTTTCAAGCGTGATATATTGAGTGCGTTAGTACTATTTAGGGGTTTTAGTTCATTTGATAGTTTCTTCATTATCATAGTATATTGTAACAATAATAGGAGTATCTAACTTTATAAATAGGTTCCTTATTTAAAGTGTGTTTTAAGTAATTCTCATTATTTCCATGCTTTTAATATTCATAAAAGAGAGTTATATTTTGGATCCTTGTTTGGATATCTATTTAACTGTGTTGTTGACTATTTGAATTGTGTATCTATAGTTAGATTTTCTATGAGCTTTATACCCTATTAGTCGTAATTTAACCAGTGGTTGATTTGAAATATATGGTTTTTATGGTAATTTTAGTTAAAGTTTATAGCGTTTCAATGCTGATATACTAATGGTTTTTCATTACCTATTTGTAGTTTACCGGTTTCATAATTTTTGATGTATTTGAATTTATAACTCATTAGTGTAATGTTTTGTATGAAGGATTGTAGCAAAAGCGTAGGAGTATTAATATAATAAAGGCGATATCTAGCCTATTCTATCATATTAAATATCTGAAAACCCTAATATTTGATTAATATTTTTAAATTTGTAATATATTAGTCCGATATTTAAGGGGTATAGACATGGTATAAATAAGTAAATCAAAAGCAATAGATATGTTAGCTGGCCGTGTTTTTAGTTTCTGTACCCTAGAGTCCAAGATTTTTTCGGAATACGTATTTTGTATTAAAATAGTTGTATGTATATCTCTATTCCTTAAAAGATGTACCCTTAGGAATTATTTTGCGTTTTTTAGGTTTCTGTACTTGAAGTGCTTTTTGATGTCCACCTTTAAAGCCTTAATTGCTCATGGGTTAGGGCTTATGATGAGAAAGTTATCAACGTAAGTATATATGATAAATTAATAGCGATATTGAATGTATACAAAGTAATCAAAATTTAATTTATTGAATTTGAAAGTATTCAATATTGTGTTTAACCTTTTTAACTATTGTTTTGAAGCCTGTTTCAGTTCGTATAAAATGCGAGAAGATGAAAGACTTGGTTAACTTTGATATAAAAACCTATATTGTTTCTTTTTATATATTCCTAAAAAAGTGTTTAATATTGTCCAGGATTCTCATTGATACCAATTCCTTAAGTTCCACATTTAAGAAGTTTGAGTCGATATCTATTGAGTCTATTTCCCAGTTATAGGAAGGAATAAGGGTAACGAGGATTTTCTAGGTATAAGAGTTTGTTATGGCGGCAAGAGTTTTAATATATGTAATATTATATCTTTATTCAAACCTTTGTATGAAAATCCTGACTTTATATCTTTCGATTCAACCTTTGGAGCTAGTTTTGACTTTGGTAAAAAAAATTACGTTTATTGTATGGCGGTTGATATTCTTCTAGACGGCATTGAAGACTTTGAGGGATAGCAAGTTCCGTATTTCACTATAGAGGGCCTTTTTACAGTATTCGGCTTCTGAGTCTTTTAGTGTTCATTTTATAGTTATTTTTTTAATTATTTTTTAAAATCATGAACTGGACCATCTCGATATTAATAGTATTATCTGGCAAACTGTTTGTTGTTTTTATTGCTATTTGGCTTATACTTATTTTTGGTTTGAAGTTTGTAACAGTCGTTGTAGTGTTACAAGGGATATTATCCTCGATGCTTTTGATATTTTCTTCCCTTATAATAGACTTAAAGCATCTCATGATGTTTTTTAAAAACTGTTAGGTTTGTAGTATTAAAATTCTTCCTGATAGAATTATTTAGCAGATTTGGTATGTAAAGTTTTAAGATGTGCTAGGGCTTTGTGATATTAGAAAACTGTTATGAAAGAAGGATTCCTCTTTTTCTTGTTGGGTTAGTTTTTTGATCTTTTGCTCATTTTTTGGAGAGTATGTGGACGATAGCGGAAAATTTAGAAGTAAAGATAAATTTAAAGTTAGGTTTTTCATTTTAATATCTCCTTACTTTATCGTGAGGGATTTTATAGAGTATGTTGTGCTGGATTCTGCTTTTTTTGTTGACCATTAAGTTGATTATAACAATAACTGTTTAGAATACATAAGGCTATAAGTGATGTGATATCTTTCTAGTAACAGTTTAGGTACATATCTTTTCTAAAATTACTGTATTGGATCGGTCAGAAATACTATTCTTTTCAGGAATTTAGAATGAAGAAAATTTAAGGGTAAATATGTAGTTAATATATATTTTCCTGATTTAATAGTTAACAATCTCGTTGTTTTTGTCGAGGATTGAAAAGCTCACAGTATATTTAATGCGTCTGATAATTTAGTTTAACATACAACAAACGGTTTTTAATCACTTATCAGGGGATATGATAGCTGTGTTATAAACCTCAATGCTACATTTAACTTTATTAGTCATTAGGCCATGTAATTCGCACATTAGGCTAGCAGTTGTTTCTAGAAAACTGTTAAGTGTCTGGATAAACCCTTCTTTCTTCGGACTTCTATATTAAAAGCTTGGTCTCCCTCTAGTATTCTTAAAAAGCTCATCGAAAACACAAATAAGGTTAAAACGTACTTTTTTCTAGTTCTTTTTGGGGTTGTCCAACAACTGAAGTAATTTTAATATTAATTCCAGGCTAATATAACTAAAGCTAATATACTAAAGTTAAGTATCAAAAGAATTAAGAGGTATTTTAGCGGTAAATTTGTAATAAAACTGTTACGTGACTTGCAAAATGATATAATTGTTAGTTATGTCAATAATCATTTTCTTAATTAGTAATTCAACCAAAGATAAGTTCTTAACCTTGATACACAAGTTGTAAAGCTTTAAAAGGCTGATTTAATTTTTGAGAAACTTAGGGTAATAGATAAAATTGTAAGAAGCTAAGATATTAAAACCTGAATCAAATGTAATCAATATCTATACAATTCCTTTTCCTATAAGTTGAACTACATCATTACTTATTCATGATCCGGGGTAATTTTCTTCTTGAATCACAAAATAAGAGAACTATGCCTCTTGGTTAAAAATGTGACAAAATAAGCCTAAATGAGTTTTCATTAAGTCTCAAAACTGGAGTTTATTAAGTGCGAAACAATATAGTAGTATGGAAGAAAAGGAGAAATTAACAAAATTTAACGTTAAATATTGATAGATTGATATTAAAAGTAGGGTTTGTATAGCGGAATAATCCGTTTTTAATACGGCTTTCAATTGGTTATTTTGGCAAATTAACGTGAAAAATAAGGTCTTTGACGTAAAAAGTAGATATTTTAACATTGAAAGTAAATACTTTAAAGCTGGTACACCAGTTCAATATATGGCCTTTAATTGTCCGAAATTCTCCAGTAAAGGATTATATATATGATTTTATTTAATAGACAGATCAGATTGAATATCTGACGTAGGTGATAACACTATAAAATTATAATGTTTCAAGTGGCGGGATTGAACTATACCTTTGATAATTGCAACAACTTCCGCTTTTTCTTCATTTTAACTAATAGATTTTCCAAAATAGGAAGGCCGATAATTTAAGTCAAGTACCTAATATACCTGTACTAAGTAATCTTTGTAAAAGCGACTAAGGCAATTTGTCCTGAACTGACTGATACGCTAGTCACGATTAATAGGCTTTTATTTAGGTTTTTTGAAAAGATTAAATTTGTAGTTCAATTTCCCCCTTAAAGATTATTTTTGTTTTAGAAGTCCAATTACAGTTCACATAATATTAAAAAGAACGGTTTTCTTTCATTTAATTTATATACAGACTACCCATATTAGAAACTCGAATTTAGTACAAGTCGAAAACTGAAAGGAATACTTAATATCTTTAGCCAAATGATCTTTATAGATAAGACTATTTTTCGTATTTCTAAAGGCTGTTTCAAAGAAAGAAGAGGTAGAGTAATGTAAGGGACGTGAAACCCGAATTTCGTTCAAAAGGTTTTTTATAGTGTATAGATCCGATGCTTTTAAATATACTAATCAACTTTAAAAAGACTTTATATAGGTTCTCAATATCGACTATAACGGCTGAAATGTATAAAGTAATGGAAGAAGTGATTATCTTATAGGTCTAGATTCGTATATGTATAGTTTTGGAAGTTTTTTCAAGATTGTAGTCGATAAGTATAAACAAGTAAATGTAGTCTGTTTATGTGATAACTATGTTTATCTTAATCTTAAGGATACTCTTTAAGATATCAAAATAGTTATTATTGATAAAATATTTTTCAATTGCTATTAACCATATGTTTATATTTATAAAAATCAACTTTTTGAAGTTTTTTCTTTAATAATTGCAACTTAGGCTTTAGAAGAACTCTTTTTTTTTAACGTCAAAAGGGGATTTTTAATGTTTAATTACTTCTAATTCATTGATGTGGTACTTGTCTAATTAAATGGTTCTGGTTTCGTTAGTTATTTAAGGCGTTCCTTAAACTTAGTTATTAGTTTTTTGTATAAATCGATAGCTAACTTGAATTTTTGCTAGTTCGGGTGATTTAGAGTAATAACTGCTCTGGCTTTAGCTTTTGTCTCCTTATTAGCAAGATCATTAACACTAGTAGCTTGGATTTATTGCTCATATTTAGCCTTACAGGTATTACGAGCTGCCTTTCACATTTTTCTTAACAGATCCCTAGGGTCCAAAGTCCTGAGGCAATAAGAGTAGCTTTAAAACGTAGGAACCGAAGGGATATGGATTCAACTAGAAAATCAGAAGAACTTATAGGTCTAGAGGGACTTAAAGAGCCAGATGTGATAACAGTCCTCTGTAAAAAAGGACTATTATTACTAATAATATTGTAAAATAGTCCTGGTGGTGAGAACAAACCATGTAATGTTAGGAATTCTAAAAGGGTATACTTAAAGATATTAGAAGGTCTAGAAAAATTGAACATTTTTTATTTGAGTTTGTGTCAATAGTATTGGACTGAATGCAGTGAAAAAAGAATAGTAGGGTATAATCGTACTGATAATGTGTTGAAGTTATTATACAAGAGGATATTGTATAGGCTTATAGATTTAAGTATTCTAGGATTTACATAGAGAGCTTGATATATAATTAAGTATATTTTTATTAAGATCTCGATCATTAAGGTCAAGACTATATACTGGTCAATAATAGTTTATACTAGTGAATACTAGTTTCTATATGCTAGTAAATACTAGCAAAGGCATCATTTTCGTGCTGATTCTCCGTATTAGTTAATACTAGTAATTGCAATAGTAAATACTAGTGCCCTTTAAAGATATCTTCATCTCCTGTGAATTCTTTATTCTTGGTATTGAGACGTGTCAAGTACTTGAAGTTGTACCAATTTATGTTTGGCCCTGTTGTTAAGTGTACTAAGTGACTATACTTGATGTATTTTCAACATTTTCTATCCGAGTTATTCATTTTCTATTGGATACGTTTGTTTAGTTTATTAAAGTCTTTGTTGGAACAGCAGTCAATTGCAGTACAGTAAAGTCAGCTATACTGTCAGTAAGTTGATTATAATAACTGAAAGTTGACTGTATTGTTTGTGGGTTAACTATAAATAAAGTGCGGTATATGCACACTTCAGACTAGGGTACAGGCCAAGAAATTAACTATACAAATTAGTATGCAGACCGGTTAGTGGTCTGTCTAACCTATAACAATACATCAACCACTTAATCATGTAATACTACTATTATTTCGACCTATTCGAATCAACAATATTGCAACGTATAAAGACCTATCAATAAGCAAGACCTATGAATACTAATCGGTGCTTATAAGGTTAAGCATAAATGAGCTAGGTAGAATAAGAAAATACTTTCTGGTTATGCTTTGCATAATATTGTAAGGAAAAGGAAAGGTTTTTGCGAAAGACCTTTGGAAACTATAGAGGTTTTTATGGTAGTAGGTAGACAAGATTTTTAGATTACGGCGGTTTTTAAGGTAATTTAGAGGTGGTGACGGTATTACTATTAAAAATAACAACAAATTTTTATTGAACATTTTTTGAAAACAAACGTTGTGATTGATCATCAAAAGTCTTAAATCGTTAAGAAAGGGATCAACGAGTTACTAAGCTTTTTATAGTTGGCAAACGCGCAATTCGTTACTATTTCTATTACTATCGTAAATGATTAACTCCAAGACTTATATGACAACAAATATCGACTTGAGAAACAAATAACTTGTAACTTTACCCTTTATATTGACTTTTCACTTTACATTGGTTTTTGTTCTCCTTATATTATAATATTGGCTATTAGATACGTTAGTTAATACAGTAAAATCATTTTTTTAAGCGAAACACCAAAAATCATCAATTCGAGCTAAATAGTCAAGCCGCGTTAAACAGCTACTTTATACCGCTTTTGAATCGTCAAGTACCCTTACTCAACTCGCTAAGTTCTTACTCTATTTAAATTAATGTTAACTTGCCAGTAAAAAAGGTAACTTGGTATCGGAAAATTCAAGTATAAAGACTATTGAGGCATTTAGATCCCTTTTTGCTAATTGTTATAAAGATGATATTTAGTTTAAATATGTTGATACCGAATTAAAGGAAGAGCACTAAATTAACTTCATTAGCCAATCTATACTTAATTTAGATATTGAAAGCATGAATTGTGGCAAATGAAGTTTATAAGATTTTGACAAATAATTTACGTATTAGATCATAAAAATATTTAATGATACTTCAAAAATAGTTGAAGAAAAGTTCAGGACAAACCTCCGAAATCGTAGGATCTGATCTTTATCCCATATAGGAAAGGTCATCTATTATATACTGTTTTCGACTTAATTTAAATGAATGAATGCCCCTAAAATTCCTAAGCCAAATAATTAGAGAGTAAAGGACAGACTTTTGTAGACGATCGTTATCATATACGCTTCAGATAACCAGCCTCTGATCTATAGTTAAGTTAAGTTTTCATCCAACAGTTTCAAAAACCTGTTGATTTTCTGGGTAATCCATCTTTAGTTTTTGCCCGCAATATCGAAAAATACGCGGTCGACGTAAATAGAACGCGTGGGGTAGCGGTTGTCAATGCGGTAAGAGCAATTGATGTTGGTATTATCTAGCGATTAATTGAGCAAGATAGTCAAGTTCATCAGAGTTTTCCTTAAGACCGTCAAGTTCCTTAAGATTTTCTCCAATATCGTCAAATCCTTTGAAGCGAAGTTTCCTGCGGTAGGTCCACCTATATACGTAAGCTTACTACAGGTTTTATTATAGGAATTTACCTCTTTGACCAGGCGATTGGTAATGATCCTTAACACTGCAACTGCAAAGGTTTAAAATATGACTTAATTATGAGAAATAACCTCAACAATTAGGAAGATTATCGTAATCTATCCCGTAGATGATTTAAGATGGTTATCATTAATAACAAGCTTTTTACCGAGTTCTTTGAAATTTTAAATAATACAAAAAAACATAACGGTAAATACTATAATTAGTTTAATACGAAGAAAATGTTATTCTTTGACATTTGAAATTTAATGGAGGTTTAACCTTTAGGTTTCTGCTTATTGTTTCCAGAAATACTTACGGGTTTCGCTAATAACTATTACCTAACGTTTATAATCAAGAAAAGTATATTTCGTAAAATTAATGACAGATGAAAGAGTTACTTCAAGTAAAATATCCATCTAGAGTAATATCATACAAACTGGGTTATAATGAGATAGATGACAATAATAGCAAAGGAGATAGAATATGAAATACTAATAGATGTTTTTAATTGATTATTAGATAAGTTAATATTATGTTATTAGGCGATGTGCAAAGTATAAATTAGTGGAGCCATATTTTTTGAATAGATACTAGCAGCTATTACGGGCGTGAGCAAGTTTTAATGCGCCTTATAACATCCAAATACCACTTGTAAAGGCTTTTTTAACCAATTGCAATCTTTTTTTACGACTATAATAGTATGTACCCCAATGCTAATAATTTTTGTAATATGGAATGTAACAACCAAGCCCATTCAATTATGCACTATATTTATTTTAAGTACAAAAGGATACTACGTTCAATATATAGTTCAAAACCTTTGAAATAAAAACCATATTAACAGAAGTAATGTGAGTAAGACTTAAGCGGACCTTCTAGCCATAAAGATTATTGTTGTAATAGTGGCAAGAGGTGTTGGATTTGTGGCAAGTTCGGCTACTAGTTAATTCTTTACCCATAGGTCAAGCGTTACAAGGAAAAGGTGATATGTTACATCCAATATATCATTGTTCCTGGGCAAAACTATTTAAACTATAATGTAAAAAGTAAAAGTAAAAAGTATTTTATTGATGACGATACGATAAAACAAGTTACGTAGCATAAAAATACTATTTATATAGCAGTTTAATAACTAGTTAAATACGTACTTTTATGATATTTAATTAGCAAAGACATTTATATTTGCCATAAATCTTTAATATATATCTATTTATATACTTTTAATCTTTGCAATTATTACGTTAACTATACGTTTTAAGATATTATACAAAATACTAGGGTAATGATGTTCATAATAGGAGGCTATTTGTATTACATTGTATTACAATGAAAAAGTATTATTATTACAGAGATTAATATTCAAGATATCAGAAAATTCAAAGTTGGTTTCGGTTTAAGTGAGGAATCATCGTTACTTGGATTGATGACTGTATAAACAACTATTGGGCCAATTATATTCTATATCTTTAAGTCTTTTATCCTGTTCCTCTTTTATTTAAAAGAAATAAAATTCCTCATATTAACTTTGACGTTAATGTTAATGAGCTGGTTCAAAATATTCGGAGGTTTCTTTATATCTTTAAGTGGAAATACTTATAGTTTTACTTTTGAAGACTAGAGTTAATGGTGATAAAGTTAACGGAGTTTGCGATACATTACTGACATAGAATTTTCAAGTACTCGATCTTCAATAATTTATATACAGTCCTTAAATATACAGGATATAAAAATATAGAGTATTTTACTCTAAATGATATTAAAAGGCTTCATCACTATTACTAAACCTACTGCTAAACACCTGAAAAGTTTAATTTTATATTGAAAAAAGATAATAAATTTATTTTTAAGAATTTTATTAACATCTTTTCCTTAGATAATAACCCTATTCTTAATGTTTTGAATTTGGAAACCTCTTTTTACAAAGTCAAGGTTCTTAAATGGTTATCGAAAACGTACATTTGAGAAACGTTGAGGATGCTGTGAATTGATACGTACCTAGAACCATGAAACATTATCGTTTACAATAATGATACTAACTTTATTACAGTGGAGTTTTAAAATAATGCTAAAATAATGGGATTCAGTGTAAATAAGTATCTATTAAGGCTTACTAGAGCATTATAAAGGTTTAAAGGGTATATATATTACTTTGTAGGGTGTATAATATCCTTATATTAGGATTGGAAGTCTTATAAACCAGGCAACATATTTTGAAAATAGCGATGAAAAGCTTAGATAACAATATGAGTATTAAAGAATTAGTGTTAGGGTTTTTGACATATAAAACATATCTCTATTTAAAAAATTAATCTCTAATTTAAGCAAGTATCTAAAAAGGGGCTGTAGCGTACAGAAAGGCTTTGAAGGAATTTCGGAGGGAATTTGCTAGACTTCTAATTAATAACGCCTTTAATATTGGAAAAGTTGATACGAAGATTAACGTGATAAATTTTTTTAATTTCAAAGCGATGTCCTCATTTAGAAAAGGCTAGGAAAATGTGATAATATATTTAAAATCTTAACTATTAACAACTATAAAGTAATTGTTAAAATTAGCAAAGATTTTTTAACATTACGCATAAGATATGTTAAACGTTATATTAGGGAGACTAACAATAACAATGATAATGAACATCCTTGAAACAAGAGAATAATATAACATAACTATTCCCCTCCTATAATTTATAAACCTATAAAATGACGGCAGCGCAGCCAACTACCAAAAAGGAGGAATCCCAAAGATAGAGATAAGAACTACACATAGGAATATACCTACACTACTATTTGAGTTAATAGGAAATAAAATGATCATTAAAACTTGACGTAGATTTTAAAAAATAGGGGCAAGGTTAAGGTTAATAGATTTTTCACTTGAAAAGTCATATAATTTATACCCAAATCGAATTTCAATATTAATAACCCTAATGTTACAATCTTGAATTTTAGGATTATTGATGAGGTCAAAAGCAAAACCACGAGTAAACAGTATAAGAAGTTATTTTTCATAGCTTAATAATATAGAAATAAAGGAAAATACTGGATTTTTACGCCATCATTAATAATTCAAAATATTGAAAACGTTTATTCGTCTTATTAGTAATATATATATTGGTAAAAAGTGATGGGAACTTTAATTTCAATAGTTGTAATATTACTGAAACATATAAGTAGTTAGTTACTAACTCACAAAATATAGTTTTATTAGAATTACTTTAAAAACTCCATAATAAGTACCTATTCAAAACGGTTATTCGATATGTCGAACCATGATATGAATTAGATAAAATAGTTAATTATTGGGTTTTAACTTATTTATTGCACTTCAAGTCGAAATTAGGAATGAAATTTTGAATTCACAATGTTACAGGCTAGTACTTGGCTAGTATTACTAGGGATTCAACCCTGGTAGTCCTACACGCTCCTGCGATGCTCTAGAGCAGGGAGAAAGTCACTCAAGATACGCCACCACACGTCAAATAACTAGGGAGATGGTTGCACTATCTTAGCTCTATAACCGCTCCCCAGTAGGGACCTTACTCCTTCTTCTTCTTCATCAAGGTTTATAGATAGAATCTAACTACTTTAAACAGCAACTTCGGTCTTAATCTATTTATATATAAACCTCGATCCTTTTTCCGACGGTATCTTAACTGTTTTTTAAAGATTATAATTTAAAATTATGTTTTTATCCTCCGACCTACTAAACCTGAATTTTTAAGCCTTGGAGAAATTCCTTGATGCGTGCGTTAGAAAATAACTTTAAAGTGCTTGAACGGCTTAACACGATTACTTTACAAGTTAATACAAACGCTTTACCAACGTTTTACGTATGAAACTTATCGAACGGGATTAAGTCGTTTGAAAGTACGTTTTACACTTAAAATAATAAAATATTAACGCGTGAAACGTTTTAACGAATATAATCTGATAACTCGAAGTTGCCGGTACGCTTACATTATTGGGTTAACTTCCCCTTAGGAGGTTCCCCCTACGTATGTTACGAAAGACATCGTTACTATACCGCTTCCTATTAAGGAACGTATTAACTCTCTAAATAATAACGACCCTTTTAATTTAGATTACGATATTAACGTCCTTTTTTATAGGAATTAACGGCTTGAACGTAAACCTTTTAATTAACCAGTTAAATTTTCCGGTATTAAACCTCGATTTTCAGTGTAAAAGGTTACAATAATACGTAAATTACGTAGAAACCGAAAATTTATCAGCATAAAAAAAGATTACTTTTACGTTATCTTTAAATAGCTAAAAATCCTGGTGAAAACTGTTATAAAAAGTTATTATGTCTGCGAAGGCGATAGCGGTACTAACGACCTCGACGCCTTTATAGCTATACTTCGCGCTTACTATTATGACCTTAACGTGGTCAAAATAGCTATTATTTGGCTTAAGAATATAAAATAAAAAGTTTGTAAACGATTTTACGTTTTTTTAAATGTTTTAGAAGCCTTACTCGCGAAAATTAATAATATAGCCTATAAATCTGCCGTTAAGTTCGTTATTTTAGAAAAAATAGCTATTAATAATACATCTATTAATACGTTATTTTCCCTCGATATATTGGTGGACTATAATGAATAGGTTTTCCACGTTTAACTTAACGATAGGCGCTTTTATAATCTCTGTATTCGTTATGGCGATACTGGTACTGTTATTGCCGAAGGTGCCCCCCGTAGTAAAAACAACGGTTGTAACATGCCCATTCGAAATAGTTAGGGTAATATTATTATAACTGGTGTAAGCGCCTTTCGAGCTGCTTTCAAGCGGCGTGTCACTTAGGTTAATCCCACGGATCTTTCCCACCGTAAAAACTTCGGGTTATATTTATGTTACGGCGCTAACGGTTATGGGATCCATATATACTTATGAAACCCAGCGTAATTCCCGAGCGGCTTTAACGTTAAAGCCGTTATACGAATTTATTTTACTTCGGCTAAGGATCTTAAAGGTTTCAAAGAAAGAAAAGCGTAATTTTTTAATATAATCGCGTATAAGAGTTAGTAAAAATTTAATTCGACTTAATGATTTCGCCCTAACTTTTAAATAGCTTTCTGTTCATAATAAATTTATTTTGTAATTTCATTTGTTTTATTTACGCTTCAATAAATATAAATTATGAATATTATAATATTACGAGTAAATAACTCATTAATCGTTTGAAGTTACCGCGCTTTTTTATTTCATGATGATAACTCAACGAAGTTACAATTTATACGCCCGGTTTTCCTTTACAACTTATTTTTTTTAACCTTTTTGAACGTCGATTTAGACGGATATAGTTACCAGATATAAGATTATATCGTTCTTTTCTTATAATACGACGTTGTTTTAGGTAAACTCTAAATAAAATATCAATACATTTTTTACGAAGTTACGAAATATATATTACTTTTAAGGTAAGCCGGTAAATATCGCGTTTAAAAGTGAAGGTTTACTCCTATTTAAAAATATAGAAAAGGGTTAATACTATTATATTTTACGTTTTTTTACAATAAGACCGTAAAAAACAAACAGTTACCACGTGATATATTACTGTTTTCTTCAAAAATATCAATAAAGTACTCGTTTCTAAACTACTTATCTCCGTTTACGATAAACTTTCTGTTAATCTTAGGAAATTCGCACCCCTATTGAATAAAGCCTTCGGCGAAAAATTACCCCCTTACCGTTTTAAAACGAATTATGAAATCGTCTTTTATACTATCGAATAAAGAAAACCTTTAAAGGAACCATAAGGTCCTTTATCCGGTATTTCGCGTAAGAAGCTCTTTATATTACGTAAAACGTCAATAAAAATATTCAATTAAAGTTATATTCGAATAAATACTTTTTAGCGAACGTTTCAATACTTTTAGTTAAAAAAACGAAAAAGGGTTACGATTTTATATTAACTACCGCCGATTTAATGCTATTACAAAGGCGAATCGTTACTCATTCTCTTTCGTAAAAAAACCATTTTCAAATATTCCGTAAACTAAGTGGTTTATTAAGTTAAATATTGAAATTACTTTATATAAACTCCGTATTAAAGAGGAAAATAAATAGAAAACTATATTTCGTATACGTTTCGGACTTTTTAAATAGCTCATTACTCCTTTCGGACTTTTTAAATCGCTTATTACTCCTTTCGGTCTTTTTAACGCCTCCATTACCTTTTAACGATATATTAATAATTCGTTACCCCTTTTTTTCGATATTCTTTATTTCGCTTATTTTGACGACATTTTCGCTTATTTTAATAATATCTTTAACGATTATATAACTAAAATTAAAAAAAATTATGAACGCTTTAAACGTCGCGAAACTTTACCTAGATATTTTTAAATATAAGTTCGGCGTTTAGAAAACCAAATGCCTAAGATTCGTTATCGAAGCTAACTTTAGTATTTGTATAAATTTAGAAAAGCTACGCGTTATCCGGGAATTAACGGTTCCTACGACGATTTTAAAAATACGGGGTTTCCTCGGGTTTATAATTTTTTACCGTCATTTTATTCGCAACTATTCGACGATCATCGGATTATTGTTTCGACTAACCTGTAAGGGTATTCCACTTCATTAAATATTTTTTTTAAAAAAAGCTATTTTCCAGCGGTTTAAACTTAGTTTTTTTTTTTTTTTTTTTTTTTTTTTTTTTTTTTTTTTTTTTTTTTTTTAAAAAAAAAAAATTGTGTTCGTTTAATGGAATCCAAACCATAATACCTTTTTCGAAACCGATTATGTTAGTTGAGCCTTAAAAGGTTACCTTTTTTTACGTAAAGACCACGGTAACCTACGTTTAATAACGAATTACTACCGTCGCCTATTTTCCGTCGAATATAATTACGAAATCTACGACAAAAAGCTGCTCGGAATTATAAATTACTTAAAAGTATGGATTGTGAAGCTCCGAGGTATAACGCGCCCGTTTACCATCCTAACAGATTATAAAAACTTGGAATACTTTATAACGATACCATAGCTTTCCAAACGATAAGTTTGCTAATTTAAACGCTTTTAGTAATTCTACTTTCGATTAGTATATAATAAAATAGCAAATTACACGCGACCCGATACATTATTATAACGAAATCAAGATATTTCTAAAGGCCTTTCAAACCTACGTTACCTAAGCCGAAAACTTTAATTGCTACGTCCTAAATAATCTACTTCCGAGCCGTTTCAGCGTATTTACGTTTCCCGGTTAATCGTTGTCGACGAATTAATTTTAAAAAGCCGTAAACTCTTTACCAACGTTGAAATTTAAAGTTATTAAGACGCCGTTATTATCCGCGATACTACCTACCCTCGCCTGATACGTACAGTATATATAGGCGACCATCATTTCCCAATAAATATCCATACCAATGACGACCTTATATTAAAGGTTTTGATTTCGAAATATTTGGTAAATGACAATGGAATTTTCAGGTTTCTCGATCGTATTTAGATACCTATTTACGAGCTGCATAATACCGTATTAATTAAAACTACCCACGATTTGCTTTTCACCGGCTACCTAAGCCGCGACGCCATTATCGCTATTTTTTCCAAAACTTATTTTTAGCTAAGCTTATACCGTATGGCTCGTCGTTTTTACCATAACTATAACGTTTATAATTATATAACTTATTGAAAACACCGTCGAAAAAAACGTTTTAAATCCCTTTTAATTTCCGAACGGTTTTAAAACAAACTTTTCATTAACTTTATATTTAACTTACCTTAAAAATACGCGGGTAACTTACATTACCTTATAGTTATTATGTACCTTTCAAATAAATTTATCACTTTTGAGGCTATAACTATTATAAACGTTAAGGTTTATACAAAGCGGTTTTTCAATTACTATTAGAGATTTTATAATTTTCCGCGTACGTTTATTAGTAATTGTGATTCGAATTAAACAAATACGTTTTAAAAGCGACTTTACGATTTAACTAAAGTAAAATAACGTTTAAATACCGCCTTTTACCCCAAGACTAAAGGCGTAACCGAACGCGTAAATCAAAAGGTTTTTACGTATTTACGTTTATTTGTCATTTATATGAAATTCGATTAAAACCGTTTATTACCCGACTATTAACTGGTATTAAATAATGAAAATATGACAATTATCGGTATTAACTCGTTTTTCATAACCTATAATTATTATATTAATTTTATATAACCATTATAACGTTTTTATTTCGATGACAATACTATTCGTAAAGGTTAAAAACTTTGTTAAATAGATTCGCGAAATTTCGGAATTCATATAAGCCGAGATAACGGCTACATAATAACGTATAAAAGAAGCCGTTAATAAGCGACGTTTACTATCAAAATGTTTCCGAGTCGATGACGACGTTTAACTTTTACTAAAAAACTATAAGTTAAACGATTTTCTTTTAAGAATTAAGCTAATTTTACGATGAATACCACGTAATACGTGTAATTGACTTTTAAATTATTAAACTTAATATATCGGGTGGAAAGTAGTTTCAATTTTATATAAATTTACTCGTTCAAGTCGTTTCGGATCCGCTTTTAAGCTAGTAAACTCGAGACTTTTAACCGTAAGTTATAATCGTAAAAAGCGACGATGGTAAGATAAAATCGAAATATTAAGTTAAATAGGCAGGTTACGTATATTTAACGTAAAAGCTACTTACAAACTTTTTTAATACCATGGTACTTGATATCTTCGAATTGCGTTATTAACTAGCTAAATATAACGATAGACTTTTACGCTTAGTCCGTAAACGGGTATAAATTTTACACTTTATTTTATTAAACGGAGTGGTATATAAGCTATTAGTAAACTAGTACCAAGTAAACGTATTTATGTTAATAAAAACGAAAAACAAGCGACTATGACCGAGCCTACTTAGATATATCTTTAAAATCCTGGTCCGAATTTTCACTTAGCATTTTTTTGCCTATTTTAATAAGTTGGCTTAGTTTGGCGTTTATACGATCTATATTAACATTAATAAGTTCCAAAACCTTAATAAGCTTTTGTATTACTTTTAACAACGTCTCCAAACTGTTCGTTAGCCGCACCCTCTACGTTTTCACCTGTTTATAAAAACTTACCTAAATATTACGTTTTTTGTTTATCAATTACATAGCACATAGGCCTCCAGACTGTATAGGAATAATGGAGATAAAACTTCTCCCGCCACGGGTGTTAACCTTATGTTACATAACGCGACGGACTCTTATAGCTCTTTTAGCGGCGATTACCTAAGTTTACACGCTTCTTATCCGCTCGTTAATACTCAAGAAACAGCTTATAAACATAAACTTACCTCGGTCCTAAAAGTCAAACGCCAGATACGCTTTTAACAACTTCTTAATAGCCTCGTTTATATCAAAGTTTAGGTTTAAGGTCGTATATGTATAACCAAAACTACAACCTACAACCCCAACGAAATAAAGGTGGTACTGAGCTCTAGTATTTAGCTATTTATTAACAGCTCCCTCGTAACTAACGAAACTACTTACCTTTAGTCTCTTAACAGAATTTTCCGGGATTATACGCTGTTTTATAAACCTATTCGAACCATATTTATTCGCGAGTCCTGTCGGAATACATATCGATAGCCTTTAACGCGGGGAACTTTATATTCGTTAGCTAAAACCAAGAAACTTCAAAACATATAACCTACGTTTTTAATAACCTTATCCACCTCAGCGGCGAGTTGGTAATTTATTGTAATGTTATAAGAAAAGCTATAAAAAGTACTAAAATTGTAAAACAAACAAGTATTATATTGGTGGCTATAAATATTAACGTTATATGAAAAAGTTAAAGTTTTTAAAAAAGGGAGTTTTATCTTCGTAATTAGGACTTTAATAATTATTTATAAGGGGGAGGGGAGGCGTTAGAGTACCTTCCACATAACGTTGGTCCAATGTCTTTTACACAGCACCGCGATGTTTTGAAAGGCGCGCGTACCTTCCTTATACTTACGGCTACAATAACACTATATACAAAAAAAAGGAGGGAACGACAAGGGTATCTTTGGAGGTAATATTATAGGCTAGTGCCTAGCTAGTATTACCAGGGATCCAACCCTGGTAGTCCTACACGCTCTTGCGATACTCTAGAGAGGAAGCCGCTCAAAACACGCTACCATACGTCACATGACTAGGGAGAGGTTTAAACCATCTTAGTTCCATAGCCGCTCCTTAGCAGAGACCTTACTCCTGCTTCTTCTTCATCGAGATTTATAGACAAAATCCGACCAACTTAAGCGACAGCTCCGGCCTTAGTCCGTTTACATACAACCCGTATTTACTTATAACATAAAGTAAAAACCTTGATATAGTGGGCATATACATTGATAATACCTTTTTAATTGAAACTTCTAGCTTTTTTATAGAAATTACGTAAGAATAAGAATTTTAATTTCTGCAATAACAAGCCGTATACAATATTAAATCAGGGTAACCATCCAAAATCGAAAGGATTTTTAATCCGTCAATATAGTATTAACAATATTAATTTTTGTAATTTTTTAGTAAAAGGGGGAAAACAGTAATCTAGCTAATATTAATAATATCAACGTGATAAAAGCTGAAAAGTACTTAGAAAAACGTGTCTATAATAGTTACATCGTAACCCTATGCTAATCGGAAATATCGTACGATTTATTAATTGCGATGTAATTACAAGACTTGACTAATTAGGATTACGATCGACTTAATAGAAGATTGTATTAGTAGATAAGGAATTTGAACCGAGGAATTAATATAATCCTTATTAATTTGTTTATAGTTAAGTTGATAATTTTTACGGACGACTTTTATGTTAATAACATTAACCTATTATTATAGATCGGATTTAATATAACGCTCATTTATATGGATCAATTACAGGACAAACAGTGTATAATTATTGGAAACTATATACACTAGACATTTTTTAAGTACAAAATGGTTACGCTAAATATACTTTTCTTCGAAGTTTACGATATTATGGCCAGCTTTAATATTGGTATAGCTATATGAAAAACACTTAACATCGTTACCAAATAATTGAAGATTTCACCCATCCCGGTTATTATTTGTACGAACTCAAGGATCTTATTAGAATACCTTTAAAACTAGGAATACTTAATGAACAACGCCTGATAATCAATGTAATATCATTCTGCGAAACGTAAAAAATCATAGAAATCTAAAATTTTAAATGGATTAACGGTAAAAATAACCTTGTTAAAGTTATAACGAAATTAATATCAAACAAACCCTTGAAAAAAGTTTATAAACAGTAATAGGCTAACTTTGTTAAGGATATTAGTGGTAGTATTAATAGGTAAGTCAATTACTTTTGGCAAAGTTTAAAGTAGAAAAGCTAATAGTTATACCTATAATAGGTTTAAGTATAAAACCGTTACTTCTTTATAATTAGGTTGAGTATTATTGGAGAACCTATGAATCTATGAGATGGAGAAAATAAGGATGACCATAAATTTGTTAATAACCTTATCAATATTACAATGCTTTCTAATGGGGTTTTTGTTTAATTAATTGGTTAACTTAAGTATTTGCTACATTTATATCAATTTCATCATTATTTCATTGGCGTATTAAGAGAAAAAGGTTTAAAATCTTTTGAACCTAAAAAAAACTTGACAAATTTGTGTAAAGACGTTGAAAATGTTATTGTCAACAATAGTTTTACCCTTATCTTTACATATCAATTAAGGGTCTTTATATATGGCGCATTCGTATAGTACCTCTACTAAGTCGACTTTGTTCCCTAGTTTTCCTGGTAGTAAGATTCGTTGTTTACATAAATCGGCTTTTACTTTCACTTTAACCTCGGTTTTTACCCTTTTCCTTATATCAAAAGTTCAAGACTTGAAAAAATCGGTGAAATCATAAAATTCTTCGATACTATAATCCTAGCAATCGTAGCTTACATTAAATATAAAGTAACTGATATCATTGGTCAAATACTTTAAGCGAGAGTTTTTGTCAACGTTTGTTTTCTACAAATTATTATTAAAGTATTTAATAAACATAAATCCGAAGCTTTTAATTGCTTCTTTTTTAGAGAGGTTGGTAATGATAACGATCTCAGTGTTTTCGGTAGCCATCTTAATAATTATATGATTAATTGGTAATCTTTTGGTAGATGGTCTTGTAATAAGAGGGAAAAATCAGTGTAGAAGTGTAGGTTATATGTCATTTGCCGCTGAAGTTATTAATTATTATGAAAAGGGTTTAAAAAATGAGCTATTTACGATTTTCAATAGTAGTAGTAGTAGTAATTTGCCAACTTCAGTAATATAATAACTTTGGTAATCGCCTTTTGATTTAAAGACCTATGTTGGTAGGGCTTTAGATGTTACCAAGTTATCGATTCGATTGGTCGAAGTAATAGTAGTATTGCGTGGTCAAGTGGTAGATGTATATTATTCTAGGTTTGGTAGACCGCTAGCCGGTCTGTATAGTAATTTGCAAAGCCAATTTCTTGGCCCGTATCATAGCGTGAAGTGGGCGCATGCTGTACTTGCATAACAGCCAATACAATAGGCTCATACAAAATAATACACTCAACTTTCAGTCAGTAGATTCAACTTTACTATAAGTAAATTTTACCTACAACACTGCAATTACTTCTATTTAAATACAGGTGGCTTCTTGTTTTATACACGCGTATACTAGTGTGATTAACCAAACTTTTCCGGTTACTGCTTAATTACCTCCTCGTCAACTGACCAAACCCCTGTTAATTCCATTTGACTTCCACACCTAAATTAACCCTGATTACCTTTATTTGCTTTATAGATTCTGGTCTTACCTTTAACTATTTCCGTATATAAGCCCTTCGTTATAGACTTGCGCTTACTAGCCTATTACTACTATGAGACTTTTTAATATACATGGGTTAAGTTATCTTCTACTTTAGTTAACCTGCATAAGTTAATTAGGCCACTACTAGAATTGCTACCTCTTTAGTATTGATTCCCTTTTATTATTGATAACACTACCATAAATACTATTAACTAACTTAATTAACGTTAGTTATGTTGTTTTTCAATTTTTCTTAACCTATGTGAGTTAATTGAGCTATTGTTACCTTTAATTCAACTATTATATTTAAAGAAGTCGTTATCCCCCTAGTAGTCTTTTAGTTTACCAAAGCAACCCTATCCACTTGTAAGTGATTTGACTTTGTTAAGTGGCTTATTAACGTAGCTTTTAATATGAATAGTTAGCTTACTGCTGTTTATAAACCTTTCAAAGGCCTTATTTGGAAACGTCTTCATTATGACGTTAGTAGGAATGTTTTTTTATCGATTAATCGGAACTTTTTGATTTATCTCCCCTTATAGACTTTGCAGAATGTTATTATGTCGATTATTACGCGTTTTTGATTGGTGGTTCCGAGCTTTGAAAGGTATTCAAATAGGCTTTTTAAGTCGATACAGATTACTACTGGTATAGAAGGAATTTCCAGATTACTGGTAATAATGTTGAGGGGTTTTTACAGGGCTATATCTATATCAAATTTAGCTATTATACCATAGATATTGAAATTTAATATACTTCGTATTATTGTCTTGTATTTGACGAAAGTTTAATGGATAAGGTTGGCGATAATGTTCAAATAATCCACCTGGCTGTTTTTATTAATTAGAGTTATTAAAAAGCTAATTTATAAAGATAAGTAGGTGTTATTTGTAAAAGAACTGTTCGTAAAAATTATGAACTTAGCCTTCGATAAGTTAATTGAGATTATATCAATCCTTTGGTTCAAGCTTCGTATTTATTACTCGAGCCTTTTTTTTTAGCCGGTTAAAGCCTTTATTTGCTGGATTTTGTATTTATATCGTAATCGATAGGTTGTAGGAGGCTTTTGGTTAGTATATGATAACGATGTATTTGTTACGGTTACGTTGTTTTAGGTACCGTCAAGTTTTAGTTATATTAGTCTTGTTAATTATAACTTAGTTAGCGTTTTACATCCTTTGGCAAAAGCTAAGGTTAGTATTAACATTAAGCATGCAGATTAAGGATCCGTTGAAGTTAAGTTAATTTCCTTGTACCAGAGTTGTGACTGGCTTGTAATTCTAAAATTTCAAGTTTTTAATCGTTTATTATTCCGATATTATAAAGTTAGCCGTTCCAAAAAAAAGAGTAATTGTTAGTTTATATTTCTATTAAGTCGAAATCCTTTTTTTTACGTCATTAACAAGGATGGGTCGTATGTTCAAGACTTTATATTTAACTGTAACTTAAAGTTAAATCGATAGGTTAAAAACTAATGGAAGCCTGTTTTAGCTAGTTCATATAATAGGTTAATACACCGTATTACCATCCCCAGAGGGCAGGTGATACGTAGTTTTCGTGGTAACTTTAGCAAAACGATCCGTTGTAAACCAGTCATTAATTATATGTATGCTTACGTTATATCTCAAATATTTAGTGTAAATTTACCTTTAGTCTTAGTTAGTAAACTTGTTTTTAAAGCGATTACTAAACGTTATTTGATTTTCTAAATTGTTGGCGATTATGTAAGGATCCAAATTTTGCCTTTATTACCGTATCCTTAAGCAATTAACTGTAACTTTTCGTACGATCGCCCCGTGGTTTTACCTTTAACTTCGTATGTAATCCTTGACTTGAAGATAGTAATATTAGGGTTTTAAAGGTTAAAATCGATTTTAAGTACGAATTATACCACTTTTCGAGTTAGGAATCCATTAATTTCAATCCTGTCACTTTTCTTAAAGAGTTTACCAAAGGTTTAGATAATGACTTATATACGAAACTTTGATATAAAGTCTTCGTCATCCTTATTTTTTTACTTACTCAAATAGTATTGTAAATGTAACTTGGTGTGTATTTCTCCTTTTCAGTGTTAGTCTTTTTCAGTGGTAGTTTGCGCCATCGGCGTTTTATCGGTTTATCGATAACAGGTGGAAGATGATCTTATTAACTTGATAGTTTAATTTAAAGGTTTTTGTCGTTAGTTATACCAATATAAGGCTTAACCTGAGAGGTAATAAACGTCGCGAGGCCGTTAGTAATTTCAAAAACTACTTTAAAGTTAATAGTACTTAAGTATTCATATGGGTTATTTCATTTGCCTGGCTCCAGCTACACGATAACTTTACTGTCTAACGGCAAAGTGAAAACGTAAATTATTGTTGGGATGTTTCTAGTATTAAGGGCGTCGTTGATCTGGCGCCGTGTCGATTCTTTTCGTAGTTCTTTTAGTATTTTACTGTAGACTACAACTCTCTTCTAGGTGCTTACTAATAGCGGAGATGTACTTGTTGTTGGACCTAGAATGAAACCCCACTTGCCTTCTTTGTTTATTATACATATATATCTGCTGCAAAATCTATAGCTTCAGACCTAGACTTATCTTATTTATCTTTCAATATATTGCAAATCATACTACCACCAGTACGACCCAACAAATAGTAGCTATATATACAACTAATCAAGTTATACTAGGCTTGATTGTCACCAGGCTTTGATTTTCCCCGGGATTTGTTGCCGTTATAGTTTGTAGAACGTAGGACTATAAAAAACATTACCAATCCCCTAAGCTATCAGACTTTTCGTTGTTTCTTTTATCGGCATACCCTTCTTACATTGGTTTGTCTTTTTGTCCATTGGTTTTTATTACCAGTAGACATTTACAAGCGTTATTAGCAGACCAATTACTTTCTTATACGTTGTTGCAACGAACTCGAGGCTAGTAAGCCTTACTTACTAGTTTAGCTTTTCCTAAAACATAACAGCTATCTCGAATTCCATTACCTTTTTTTTACTAGCTTTGGCTTGCTTTTTCACGTTAATAAATACAATGTCTAGTAACGCTATCTTTTAGGTAGCGACAGTAGCGGCAGTGGTAATAGTAGCGGTAGCGGTGAGCCTATTACCGTTTACCTTCGCAAAGCTATCAATCGGAAAATTATTGAGCGTTTTATAGCTATAAATGAACGCCTTAATGGGTTGAATGATGATATTAGCGAATAAGGGACCAGGTGGAGAATTATTTTAAAATAGGGTGGCCAAAGGGGTTTTAATTACTCTAGCTACTATATAACCAGATTTTTCCCATTTGCTTTAGTTTCGCCATTTAGGCTTCTATATTCGTTAGGAGGACCGTCGTCCTTGTAAAAGCAATATTCTTCCTCATGAAAATAACCTTTAAAATCGCGAGCAAGCTGCCGACCACCGCCGTAAGTCTGACCGCCTCCGCGAGCCTAAATCTCGAATTCCCAATCGCTGCAAGCCTGAACCTCCCAAAAAAACACGATTACGAGCTGCGAAAACGCGAAGAAGCCAACAGAAGCGAGGCTTTATAGCCTTTTTATAATACTCGACAGGAGGAAGGCGCTTAAAAAAAGAAAATGTAGGGGGTTTTAACCAAAAATATCCCGATCCTTTAAATTTTGGTATTATAACTATAAGTAAAAACGTTATCTTTATAAACGTTTGATTTTTCTGATAATATCTAAACTTATTTACTAACGCTAACTTGAACGCCGAAAGCCAATTGGTTAAGATATTTTTAACATTACTTTAAAAAACAACTATTTACTATCAAAATTTGAAAGCTAATTTTATTTAACCATTGTAAATAAATCTCCCGCAGACTCACGGAAATTAAAAATACCTTCATATCCATATTCGCCATCAAAGTTAGGCAATATGTTACCAAATATAGAAAATATACCTTTCGTTTTCATAATATATTAAACGAGAAGTACGGGTTCAAGATAAATATAAATAAATATATAATACATCAAAGTTATCGGTACTTTAAACAGGTATAATGAAGATTAACAAAATGATATAATTAGTATTGAGTCTTTATTAAATACAAAACCTTAATGATACTTTTATCCTCCTTATTCAATATGATAAATACGTAAATATATAGCTAATACTGGAAAAAAAATTACGCTAATTATAACAATAGAGCGTAAGTTTCTCTACCATCAGCCTATTTTGAAGAGCGCCACCAAAAAGCGTTACGATTTTAGCGGTAACCGCGAGAATACTCGTAAAAGGTACAAGAAAATACTTTACTCCAATAATTATTACGAAGCTTAAGGTCGAGGGTACAGGCGTTTATATTACCGTTACCCAAACTGTGAGCAAAATTACTAACGCTGTGGAAATCGTTTTCGTTAGCGAAAACGAGATGAACGGCCGCGAAACCAGGATTAAAAACATTGAGGCAGTTATAAACGTTGCCGAGTTAGTCGTAAAAGCTACCTAGAAAGTCGCTAACGCCACCAAAACAGTTGTAAACGCCGCTGTAACCGTAACCGTAACCTCGATCTCTGCGTTTAAAATATCTATTTAAATACTAACCAAAACCAAACCTCACAGTAATCACAAGGATTTTTATGCTTTTACTCTACGTACTCGGAAAATAGTATCGTAGGAAACATGATTGATATACCAAAGCTAATTAAAAGAACCTGCGATTGTTATTACGAGTTTTTCGACTCGTATAATCAATTATTTGTTTACCTGAAGAGCTGTTTCACTCGCGGCATATTTAATACTTGTACTATAGGTGGGAATTTATGATAGGCCAACGAATATACTTTAAAATAATTTATTAACAATTTGAAAAAGTTAAAAGTTATTATAACTTATATTATTTATAATAAGGCTACTTTAATAATATGTTTATATAAATACGTATTAATTTAAGTACGTGTAATGATCATACTAAATACCCGTGAGTATATAGAAGGTGTCAGAGGGTTTATATTATCAAGAAGGTAGTAGAGGTGCTGAGCGAACAATATCGCAACCGTACAAGTAATGATCAAAAGCCGTGAGGCTATTCAGAATATACTGAGACTGAATACTTAGATTGACAACTGAAGAGCTATGAAGGAAATACTATCTATGTGGTGCTGACCGTGTCCTTATATCCTTAATCCTTCATACGCCTTCAGTGCTGGATCATGTTGGATCGAAATATGATCTCAATGATCCTTAGTGCGTAACCATAACCCTAAGGTTGCTGACATAAGAGATATCCCCACCTGATGTATTGGACATCAGGTTCTTAGTGGCTTAGCCCCATACTGACCTGTTTTCTGACCCTCCGATGTTCTTGGGTCATAACAGTATGCTGTTATAAACACATTAATAATAACAGTAAAAACGTTGCTATATACCTCTACACAGAAGTAGGTGAAAATCGCGTGAAATTATGTTTCTTCGAAAATTATTTTTTGGATTTTATTATGTTGAAAGTATTAGTTTAAAAACGCGAAATAATTACAAACGTTATAAGACTACTAATTTAGCTGAAAAAGAAGATCCAATAAAGCTTTTAGATTCCTAGCTACAGGATGAATGATTCGCATATACTATTATGTAATATAGCAAAAGCCTAATTCATAAACAAACTTGATACCAGTGCTCTTTTTACCAATAATTAGCTAAAACCTGATGGGGCTAATATTATTTTATCCCGAAATGTAACCTTATTCCGTAACAGTAAATTCGATATCACATATACTATATACAAAATAACTTCTAAGCCAATATTTCGTAAAGTAAGAATTGGTTTTACTATAACAGTATAGCCTGTACAAATTATCTAATTACAAGTAGAGTATATCGACCTACTTAAAGTTCGTTTTTTATATTTACCGCTTAATATCCAGTTTCTTTAAACGAAATTATTGACTTTATTACGCCTTAGGCTATATAGCTATATAATCCAACCGAAAATATAGTAAATATTAAATAAAAACTATATTAGAAACTATTGCTAAATTCAAAAATTTAGCTTATTTTTAAACACATTTAAACGGCGCATTACAGGCTTTAACTTATGCCAATAACGTTTTAAGAATATTTTCATTAGTAGCGTGACCCATGAAAATAACCTTAAGAGATTATTAGGTAAACTTTACGTTATGCGGGGAATTGGACAATAAATCGCCTATATTAGCGGTAAAAGCGGAATTATAATTAAATTTCCCGGCCATATAAACGGCAGCTTTTTTTTTATGACCTTACAAAATGAATCTTAATACCTATCAACCCGAATACAAACACTTCGTTAAAAGATGCCGTAGTTTAACTGATCAAAAAGTCTTTTTAAAAACTTATAGAAACTATTCGGTTCAATCTTACGTTAAAAAACGAACTATTACTGGTAATACCTACTTGATTTGATACTAAAATTCTAAAATATATGCCAATAGTTTAAACAGTATAAAGCACCTATATTAATATGGTGGATAAAATGTAAGTATTAAAACTTCAGAAGATTTGTAAGTAATACCCTTATATATAAACAAACACGGATTAAAAAAAAAATCGGAAAAATATATGATAAAATTACTATTGATTGAGGGTTGGAAACATGTCAAATTTAATTTTTATTCTTATTTTATTTCGAAATGAGATAAGCAACCTTTAAATTAATAGTTTAACAATCTTTACAACTTAAATCGTATGCAATACTTTAACGAAATTTAAATATTCCTTTTACTAATATTCTTAATTTGGTTTATAATGTATAAAGTTTAAAAAAGACGCGTTGTAATTAATTCTAAACCCTTTAATAAGTAAAGTGTGTTAAATAATTACCTTTTCTCGTAATAAAGTCATATTATCGAATTATTACGTAAAAAGAGTTGGATAACAATGATAAATACTATTGAATGCTGTTTTCAACTATTTATTTGCCTTTAATTCAAAAACTGATGTACAATAGAAAGCCATCGTAAATTAAAACGCTTCAAAGTTGCTTTTATGGGATTTTGAAATAAGTCTTTTTACGCCCTAAGATATATATAAATCGTATGCTTAAGTAATCCCGAAATTATTGTGAAACTTTTATTAAAGATATAATTATTTTTTCGGATACATTTGAAAACAAAGTTATCTATTTAACATACATATTCGGTTTGTTTTTATGAAAGGGATTATGAACTTCAATGAACAAGCTATATATCTACCTTTGGTTAGTCAAGATCCTCGGATTTCATGGTAACGCTTTCAGTTTGTTGACAACCGAGAAAATTACTTGATAATTTCGTAAATTATCGTTTCCAAAAAACTTCAAATCCTTAAAAATGTTGCTAGGCGCGGTAGGACTTTTACGATCAATAATTCCATATTTTTCTTCATTATCAAACGCATTATAAAAATTCAAAGTCGACCTACTTTTGTAAAGTCTAAAACGGGGCAAATTCGACACCAGAAAAAAAGAAAAGGCAAACATTATACGTAACATACGAAAATCGAGCCTATCAAGGAATAGCAACGTTTATTTAACAAGCTTTCAAAACACTTATATGGGTTATTACACTAATATTATACTAATTTGATAAAGCTTCTGTTTCCAAAAATAAATAGTAATTTAAAACGTGGATTTAACTTAATATCTTTCCAATTAAAAAAAACTAAGTTTTGAATCATAACTAATATATTTCAACTATAAAAATTCAACCAATAATGTTTCTTAAGAGATAATTTATTAAGACAAAGTTATATTACTGACCTTTTCAATACAAAGTCACTTACTTTGTCTAAGCTTATAAGTGCCCACGTATTATACTCGTTAATAATTCGCACCTAATTATGATTATTACAAACTATATATTGACTAAAGTTATAATAAATTAAACTTTAATAAAGACTACATTTACAAATTACATGAAAATAAAGTCAATTGATACATTTATCTATATTGATGTATATGATTTAGATTTGATTTATCTTTCAAACGGTTTCAATTTTAATTTAAATACTTTATCGAAACTTTCTTTACCCAACAATAAAGCTATACAAGAAAAAAAAATGTTTAGTTTTCGATCAAATTTTCGATAATCATCCGGCCCTTATAAATGATCCAAATATTATCATACATATAGCAAAAGCTTAAATACCAGATATATTGAAATGACGCCTATAAACTGGCTACTTAGAAAATATAACATAGAAATTAAAAATAAACGAATTAAAAAAGAATCACGGCGAAAACTCTGTTTCAATTTTAAAAACCAGGCACTTTCTTCGTTTAATTGACCGTTTTTTATATTATTGAAAAGTAATTAGCCGTAAACTTTTGGTATTGTTAAATAAAGTAATATAAGAATTCCATAGCGACTTTTATAATAAACGCCATTGATTTAATCTTAAACGTATAATAGTTACTGTTGGAATAGTAATATTTGTAGTGCAATAGATCAACTTTACGTACAGTAAAGTTGACGATACTAACTACAAGTTTAGTGTATTGTTTTTTGTGGTCCTATTGTATTGACTTCAAAGCAAGTAAAGTATGCGCCCACTTCACACTAGAGCACGAGCTAAGCAATTGGCTATACAAATTACTGCGTAGACCAGCTAGCAGTCTGCCAAACCTAGAATAATACATCCACCATTTGACCACTTAATACTACTATTAATTCGATCAATCGAATCGATAACATTATAACGTCCAAAGTTCTACTAATACTGATTTTTTTATTAGGTTGAATACAGATAAGTTAAATGAAAGAAGAAGCTACTTTCCGGTTATACTTTATGTTAACAACGGAGGTTAGGGTAAAAGAAAGATTTTTGAAAAAGGATTTTACTAACTGAATGGGTTTTTACGGCAGTAGGTAGAAAAGACTTCAAAGATACATTGGTTTTTACGGCAGCTTAGATGAAGCGATAGTATTTCTTTTGAAAAACCCAAAGAATTCTTTAACAAAAATCCTTCTTAAACACGTTAAGATTGACTGTCAAAAGTTTAAAAGTAAGGTAAGTTGGTAAACGGCTAGGTCAGTATCATTACAGGTGCTAATACTACAAAAACGATTAAGTCGTACGGCTAAAACAATATATAACTTTTGACATTTACCAATAATAATGAACGACTTTCGAACTTACCCTTTATACTAAATTTTTGCCCTTACTTTACTTCTTTCACTTTACTTACATTAATTGAATCGTCAAGTTTATTAAGTCAAGCGAAAACACTAAGGATCGCAAAGTCGCGTTAAGAAAGCTATGTTGCGCGACCTAATGCTAACTCTCCAAGTTCCTACTTAACTTTATGCCAAAACCTTAAGTTACCACAATAAAAAATTACTAAGCCCTAGGCATTACACTCCCTAGACGTTTTGAATAAGCTAAACCATCAGAATAGCTCTAAGTTAAAAATACATAAAGAAGATCAAAGCCCTTGAAACTGTTTTCACCAATCACTATAACGAAGAGCTCTAAATTAAGGATATTAATAAAACCTCGACTTAGGCATACATGACTAATTACCTTAGCTAATACAATATCGATGCGAACCTTGGTAACGAATACGGTCGCGGCGCCCACGCTTTTCAAAATGTTGGTGAGTTTTTATTATTATTAGACTTTTAATATATAAAAAATAATTTAGCGAACGGTTAAGGCTAAACTAAAAAAGGAGGTCACTCGCCGTAACATTTACAATCCTAAGAAAACCCCGCTAAAACTGGTTAAAACCTTTTTTAAATTGGCTTAATGGGAAAACCCTTTCAATATCCTAGTCCTTAAAACCTTCGAGGGAAAGATAAAGGCATTAAAAAACTTTAACGCCCTTACACGTATTTCAAGAGATCTTTCCCTTACCCTTAGCTAAATTGAGCTTTTTTAAGCGCTAATGATAAGGAATCTGTTAACATATTTGGCAGTCCAGCACCTTTACGTGATAGTGTGGAGTATTTTTTTAGCAGTGACTGAGCGCATAAAGTAATAGCCGCTAATACTGTTTGAGGAATTGATGTCGGCATTTTACACCAGTTAATTAAGTAAGATTGTTAAGTCTCCTAAAACATTTAAGCTTCTATTACCCCTTAATCCTTTCATTTTCAAATTCACAAAAAGCATTTTCATAGTAGGTTTACTTATATGCTTAAGTTTATTACAGGTTTTATTATAGGAATTTACCACTCAGTTCAGTTGCAATTACCTTTAACAACGTACTTTGAAGGCTTTGTGGTTTGAACTATAAGGAAATACTATTAAAGAAGATTAAAATAATTATCGTGACCTACCCTTAGAATTTATTAAGATAGTTAATATTAATTATAAACTTTTTATGAACTTCTCTAACATTTGAAATAATATAGGAAAGTATGATGCAAAACCTTACAACCTCTTCGATACGAAAATAATACCCATTTTGAATATTTGTAAGTAGATAAAGATTTTCTTTTTTAGTTTTTATTTACTGTTTTTCAAAATCCTTATATAGTACGCCAAAATCTACTACTTGACTTTTATAACCCAAGTACCCACTTTTCGCGAAGTTTACGATAACATAAAAAGCTATTTCGAATAAGACGTCCACCTTACCTAATACCATACAGATTGTGTTATTACGAGGTAAACTACGATAATGCTAAAGAAAAAAGAGGAGGAAATACTAATGGATATGCTAAATTAAATGTTTAACAAATTATTATTATATTAGTAAATAATGGGAAAGGCTTACGCTAGCAAAGTTACACTTCGCGAGTAGTTATAAGTAGTAGTTACTGGCGTTAACGAGTTCGAATACGCTTTATAACGCCTAAATACCACTCACGAAGGCTTTTTTAGCCAGTTAAGCTCCTTGTTCACAACTGTAATGGCTCGTATACCAAATTCGCTTGGTATATACCTTTAAGCCGGCAAATTTCCCGACGTGAATAAAGAGGACTTTGTGGTAGTTAATCAAGTCAACTGTAAGTATGGTTATAGGCTCCCTTAACATTTAAGGTTAGGCTTATTGACTTTAGACTAGACGTAACAGCTATGTTAGTGTTAATAAGGCTAAGAGTTGAGCAGATCTATTAATCATAAATACCATCGTCGTAATAGTAGTAGAAGATATTAGATTTGTAGCAAGTCGGGCTATTAGTTAACTCGTTACACACCAGCTGAATGAAAAGATTAAAAGTTAATGTATTATATCAAGCATCCTATTAATTTCATATTAAAATATTTAAATGGAACGAAAAATCAAAGACGATAAGCCAATCAACGGTAATGATAGCCTTATATAAATGAAGTAATATAAATATACTACTTGTACCGTTTAGGCGATAAAAACCTATACCTCTATCTTAACTAAGCTTTTAATCTCTTATACACCTTTAACTTCTGCAATCGTTACGAGAATTACCCATTTTAAGGTATTTTACCAGATATAGAGGTAGTAAGGTACTGAATAGGAAGTTATTCGTAATTATTAGTATTATGGAAACAAAGTATTGCAGTTATTAAAATTGACTATTATGATACTAATAAGGTTAAAGTTAGCTTCGGACCAGGCGATTAACTATCGGTACTAAGGATAACAGTAGTGTATACTATTATTAAATCGATTATATTTTACATCCTTAAGTTATTTAACACTTTCCCTTTTTGCTTAAAAGATACAAAGACCTTCAATATTAACGTTGACGTTAACTCTGACGAATTAATTAAAAACGATTAGAAGTTTCCCTTTATCTTTAAGTATGGAGTACTTATAATTTTATCTTTAAGACCTTAAAATAATAGTGTTAAACCTAACGAAGCCGGAGTTACGCCCATTAAACGGGCGATTTAACCACCTGACTATTAATAGGTCATATCAAGTTATAAAGTTTGTAAGGTATAAAGATGTAGAATAATTTACCTTGAAAGTTATTAAAAAGCTTTACTATTACTATTTAACATATACCTAAGCCCTTCGAATATTCAAGTTTATATTAAAATATGATAAGAATTTTGATCATAAAACTTTTATCGATATGTTCCACTTAAATAATAAATTTTACTTTACGCTATTAATTCTGCAACTATCGGTAGGGTCTAAATACCTGTTTACATGAAACAAATTAACTAGAAGAGTAATCAAGAATGATTGGTATTGTAGTATATAAAATAAGATGTAGGGTCAAGAAGAAGCATCTAGAGGTGTACGCTCCAGGTAAGGGCTTATAAGTCCTCCATCCAAAGCGTATCACTCTGGAGTACTCCTTCTAGACCGATCCACGCATTTCCGTCGGTCTGAAATAACCATTTCAGACCTATCCACGCATTACAGTCGGTCTGAAATAATCATTCTAGACCGACCCATGCATGATACACTTTGCGTCTTATAAGAGTGCAGCCTATAACGTGACACGTTACCGTGCACCTTGCAGGAGAACACCTTACAATACAGTATACTTGTTACTTGGCTTATTTATACTATCTATAAGAGTATATAGTAATATCTATACAAGCAATCTTTTTTTCCACTATAGCCTAGTAGTGACAGTATTATTTATAGTATGAATTATAATAGGTTTAAATTCATAGTTTCCGTAATAATAGCGTTGTTATTGTATTAATCGTAAAAGGTTAAATTAGTAATACGGCTAGGATTAGTAAAGTTTAACCCAGGGAGTATTTTAAATTCGGTTAAGATTAACAAAGTTTAGCTAAGGTGGTGTTTATAATTCGAACCTGGTTGGTATAATTAAATAAAGGCGATATAATTGATAATAATACCTTTTATTGTTTTCAATAGGGGTAACTATGTGGTGGTAATTACGTAAGAGTAATTGTGTAAGGGTAATTGCGTAATTACACAGTAGGTTAGTATAAAAAGATGTATTGACATCGTTTCAAGTAAAACTTCCTTTCTTTTTTTTCGCTAAAAGCGGGTAATTTTAACTAATACCAGTCTCCATTCTAGTTCGATTTTTAATCTACCTAATTGACATAAGCTGTTTTAATGTGTAGGTTACTTAGTCTATATACATAATAACCTATATCCCGAATAGATACCGCGTAAAAATAGGACCGCAAGGCGTCGCCTGATGCGAAAGCGTCAGCGCGTCGCCGCCGCCGCAGCTGTTACAGCTGCCGCCCCTAAGACTATCACCACCACCAGTAGCAATAGTCCGCCCTCATTGAGCTCAATTTCCTTAATTGCCTCCACGCCGCCCGCTCCCACTACACCGCTCGGCTCCATCACCACCACGCCTCCTAGCCCCGCCGCCCCCACGCCGTCCAGCCTAGCCGCTGCCTCCGCCTTATCCGCCGCCGCCGCGACAACCTCCTCCTCCTCTTTCTCTCCCTCCCTCTTCCCTAGCTCGGGGAAGAAACGGGGGGCTCCTAAAGTCATAAACCTTACCCTTTCCCCACAGGTAAAGACCCTATTACCCATAGGGGCCATTTTACTCTGTAAACGTAGCCTAGAGTAATTGCGTTAAGGTATATATATATTAATCCCTTTATTTGTTAATTTTTAAACCCTTCATTTGATAAATAAAAAAATAAGATATGGACTTCCTTCACCGCTTCGAGCTTCGCATCGCTAGAGTACGCCGTAAGTCCTTTTTAACGCGCTGAAAGTTAAAGTGGCATACCCGAATCCGTAGTCTTGAGCCGCTAATAAATACGTTTTACGTGTCGTATATCGCGTCCGCGATTGTGGATAAATCCTTTGGCGATTACTATGAAAACGGGTGCCGCTTAGCTCGTTATTACCTTTACGAACGGATTAGTAACTAGTACGCTCCCGTTCCAGTAATCCTAAGGCCGTAGGCCAAAGTCGTACTACGTGCCCGCCAGCTTTTGAATAAGTTTTAACCGAATTTCAAAAACTCCATTTAATAATAATATACCGTTCAAGGCGAACCGAAAAACAAATCGTCGCAAATAACCAAAATAAACCGATATTAATTAGTAATAGGCGTTAACCAGCGGATTAATGAGACGATAGCCGCCGTCGTCGCTTAAAAACAGTGCTTACGTATATATTACGCGGACGAATTTAATGACGTTGTCGTATGTCGTTGTAAAAAGGGTAATTCCGGCCTTATACCTTGACCTAAATATATAACTATTAAAGTGTATAGCTATATCCTCGCTAACGTTAATAACGTAGTTAACGGTAATAGAGGTAACGTTAATGTAAAGAGGGGAAGCGACAGGAAGGATGTTAAGGATGCGATAGCGTCGCTTTTTCCCTTTAATAATAGAAAAATGCCTCCGGATCGAGCCGATATACCCGGTTATAATATAATATGTTACACAGTAATTTTACAGCTTTCCGCAAACAATTGTTTAAAGTAACAAACGTAATATAAAATACAAAATAAAAAAATTAAAGTTAATACAATATTACAGGATTAAATAAAGTATCGATATGAATAATCATGTTTAGCAAAGGTAAAAGTCGTAATTAGTGTAAATAGGTCGTTTAAATGAAAAAAAAATCGTAGTAAATACAAACAAGTCATTTAAATAAAGGGAAAATTTTATAATCGGTATAAATAGGGTAAGGTAGGTCGATCCCAATAGGCGAAAATATAGTTAGGAAATTTATTAAAGTCGTAAACCCTTTTTAACAACCTTAATAAATAGTTTATTTATTAATATAAGTGTTTTTAAGGCCCCGTTCAACGTAAACCTAGTTATCGTATCCGGTAGATTAGACCTCCCATTAATTCATTTTGTTTTCTTTTCGATTTCATGGCATTTATACGATTCGTGTAAAGCTATAATATCGATTATCAACCCTTTTTCGTTCGTAATACCCAATTTAACCAGAAACTCATAAAGCGAAAAAGAGATAGTAAATATGATAAAGTGATAAGGTGTAAACTAAAGTTAAAATAATTATCCGAACTGTTATTATAATAATAATATCCAAATCGAAGCCTGTAACCATTTTATAGATTTCGAAAACCAGGACGTTTTGCGTGACCCTTTTGTATTTGGTAAAGTTTTAATGGATGATATTTTTTTCAAAGCGTAAAGCCGTTCCGGACGGGTATTCCGTTACCGAGGATATAAACGAAACCAATTTATAAGTTATAGTCGTTATTATTAGTGAAGGAGTCTTTACTAAAAACAAATAACTTTATAATACGTATATTTAATAATATAAATTGAAAATCCCGTTTTAAATTATGTATTCATTATGAAAAACGTTTGTTAAACGTTTTATATATATCGTCCATCGACTTAGTTTGGTATTATACAACGATAAAAAGGTTAAAAACTGCTTTTAATTATATTATAAAGGTAACTTAAATGCTTCGTATATGTTAACATTTATATTTATCAGATCGTTTTACGTTATTTTACATAATGAGGGTAATTTTGCCTAACTGCCACTTTTACGTTAGGGTTAAAGTACCATTTCGAAGGATAATTGTAGCATTATTAAAGTTGATTACGTTATTTTCTATTAAAAACGTTTTTTATTTAATTTTTTAGCCGGCTTCCCGAGGTTTTCTTTTTTTTAATACGAAGAACGAAAAGTTACACAAAGTTAAGGTGTTGTTTATCCATATACCCATTAATATAAAACCCTTCGAATGGGCCATTAATATCAAAAGACACGGGTCGAAAACAAAGTTGGTTATTTTGAGCCGTTTTTTATAGTGCTTTTAATAAGTGTCGTACTAATAAATACCAGCTTCGGCCAAGCCGTAAAGTGGTTTTAAAATAAGTAAATCCGTTTTAGGTGGGTAATATTACCTAAGAACTTTGGGTATATCGATGTAGATCCGTCGTTTTAATCGCTCCTTGAATTGAGTGTAAACTTACATTATATCGCGAAGTTTAATATATAGGTTATATTAATTGCTAAAGGAAGCTGCAAGTGTAAAAATCAGGAAATGATTATGCCATTGTAATATAAGTAATTAATTTATAATATTCTTTTTGCCTTCGTTATTATAACTTTTTACAATCAAGCGAGTCTTTTTATATGGCTTTTCGGATTTATCTTGAATTTCGTATATAAAACGGGTTAAAAATATCTTATAAGTGCCGTAAACGGCTGTGTTAAAACGTTTAAAGCGAAATACGCTTTATTCGACAAGGGCTAAGATTTCCGTTTGAGTTAATTATGTGAATAGAAGATTTGAAATAGTAATATTACCCTTATAACGAAGCTTTAGGCTAAGCTCATAGTTTTCCTTTTCTCTTTACGTAATAAAGAAATCTGTAGTAAAGTTTTTGGGGCGTTTTTTTGGGTTTAAAACTGAAGGGGCGTCTTTGGAGTCAAGGTTTTAACGGGTTTGATATAAATAGATCGATTTCTTTTAGCGTGGTCGGGTAAAATTCGCGTTTTAATGGTAATGTTAAAGTTAAACTCGGTTTAAATTCGTTGTTTTGGGTGATGTTTAGTAGGCGGTTTTGCTCGTCCTACGTGTTCGCGCCATCTTTTTCCGCCTTTTTCTTATATTTTCGTACTCTTGTTCAAAGTAACAAACTCGTTTCGTTCAGTAAGTTAACTATTATATTATAGCCTTTTAATCCGTTAATCTTTTAAAGGTTAGTTTATCCATCCTTCATTTTTCAAACAAAAACTTTAAATCGTAAAGGTAATTTTAACACGTCAATCTCAAGTAGGCTATTCCTTATAGCTAACGTTCTGGAAATATTATTTTTTAGTCGTAATGAGCATAAGGCCACCATGGCTTTAGCTATAACATTGGCTCTTTGTATTATAGATAGTAATGGAGTAAAGTATGTATAAATTTTAGGGTAGATACTAAAAACAAGGAGTATAGGGATAAGCCCACTTGGGTTAAAAGTGTGGTTAACGATGTTAACTGTTATTTAAAGGATAGATTCCTTGCAATTAATACCCTTTAGTTTTTTTTGCTCATATTGTATACTATTTTTTTAGTAGTCTATAATATAGTTTACATCTTCCAATACTTTATAGGACTTATACTAGGATTTGCTTATGTTTGTTACCGATTATCCAAGATTTTATACGTTATTCGGTAAAATTAAAATCTGTATCAGCGTAATAAGTAAATTAATTTGAAAGACTGAGGAAAACGTTGAACTAGTAATTAACTAAAACAGATTAATAATTGAAAGTAAAAGCCTTTCGTATAAGTTTAACAATTTAAAATAATATAGCCGTATGAACGACGTAAAAAACCAATTGGCTATTTAGGTATATAATATTAATAATTACGTAGTAGTTAAAGTTTCTATCTTTTTAAAAACGTAATTTCAACCGTCATAAGGCCTGTAAATAAAGCTAGTACTTATAATGAAACTTTTTGATAGCCTTGAGTACGTTTTCCCCTATATTTATATGGCTTACGGCGTAAAACAAGCGTAAAAGGCGTTTAATAGCTAGGTATCCAAATTGTTGGTATAAAGCTCGTAATTTTGGTTAAGTTAAATAAATATCCTTAATTGTATGTGTTTTCGGGAAAAACTACAAGTTGTCGAATTTAAGCTTAAATGAAACGAATACGTTATTTAAGGCCTGAACAAACTAATTAGTTGTATTTCGAACCTTAATCCCGAGTTTATTTATATTAGTTAGTAAAAGTAGAAATAGTGTTTTAAAATCCATTACGTCCAATTTAATCGGTTCGAAACGCGTATTTATAACGATTATTCCGAGTAAAGTTGCCTTACCTTTACCAAATAGGACCTTTCGATATTTTCCTATTCGGTTTAGCCGAAACTTTGGGAATTTCGTCGTAAATACGTTGAATTATCGTTTTCCAGCCGTCGAGATCTCGGCTACGTTAATGTCAAGTATATACACTAAAAGTTGGTTTTGTGTTTGTTAAAAAAGATAAATTATTACAATATATTAGCGTTAAACATTTTGTTAAAGTAATTTAAGCCTATAATAAACAAAAAGGAGGTAATTTACAGACCGGTATAAATACATTCGGCGTTTTTATTATTGTAGGTAAATAAGTAGTTATCGTTTTATTTAACGTCGTTTTTTTTCGGATATATTTTCGTAAGGGTATATATTAAATGCGTTATTTATACCTTTGTATTCGTTTAAGTATATTGTAAAATTTTCTTTTATTCGATCTTTAAAACTATATTCAACTTAAAATTATCGTTCAATTCGAATTTTTTCGTAAGCGAGGTAATTTGTAAGCCAACAGCCGACTCTTCTGTATATAATACATCGTTTTTGCAAATCTGTAAGGCGCCGTATATTTTTACGCAAGTATTACTATGGTTTCGGTCCATTTTTTCTATTTCCGAACGATCATTCTTATTTTTTACTGCCAGGATTTCCTCTCTAATACCTGTACTTTAGGCGTTCGTTTTACCTTGGGCAAACCTTGAATCTCCGCTCCAAAATATATTAAATTATTTCGGTAAGGCTTACTTTGGTAATTTTAGATTCGCCTTTATTGTTATTAGCTGTGAATATTAATTCGAGGCTTATTTGGCGACGTATAAAAGTTTCAAATGATATTTTCAGGCTTATATAAAAGGCCTCCGAGTCTTTTTCTAGTTTAAAAAGTATAAGATCGAAATCCGGGTTTTTACGGTAGGCTTCAATTACTATTTAAATAAATAGTTAATAGCCTTTTTATTTTGATTCAATTGTTACCTAACATTTCTGGAATTTTGTTAATAAGGCAGTAACGATTTCTTAAGGGTTTTTATTGGTATTTTCTATACTAGTTTTTTTTACAAATTTCCATGTTATTTCAGTTTGGTCTCTGTCTTATAACTCGTAATTAATTTCGGTGTTAAAGTAAGATTTTAAGCGGTTATAACATGTTACGAATATATTCATTTATATAAAGTGGTATATTTACCATTCTTTAGTCTATCAGGAAAGTATACCGGGTAAAATAACGTGGAATTATAATAGCTTAATATTTAGTCTTTTATATATGTAAAAAATTACACGTATTTCATGATTCAATACATCGTACGGTTCGCTGTTGTAATTATGATCCCTATTTCATAACTTGGTAAAGTTGATTAACTTTGTAGGGTCGCTTTTATCCATGGAGAAACGATATGGTAGGAGGTCGCGGTAGGAGTTGTGGTTAAAAGTCATTGGTCCGTATAATACGTATTATCGTTTTGCGTTACATATTAATTCCTAGGTTAGGTTGTTTTTTATGTTTCGGTTAATTATCAATTTCTAGGGAGGGTTATTCTCTTCGTTTTGGCCGACTTTGTTATAGCTGATCGGGTTGTTCTTTACGTTTCGGCCGACTCCTTTATAGCCGGTTGGGTTGTTTTTTGTGTTTGGGGAGTGGTTTAGTATCTGGTTTTACGTTACGGTGTAATCAGTTATAGGGGTGTATTATACTTACGTGGTAAATAAGGATCATAGGCGTTTTTTTCCCTTATAGTTCTTGCTTTTGATTTGTAGTATGGGATTTTGCCGTCTTACTCGTAGTCCCCCTCTTTTCAACAATAGTCTCTTTAGTTCCGTAAAGTAATATGCTTTTGTAAATTCCGTCACATATAAATCTTTATCTCCCTAATCTAGTAAGTCGATAAGTTGTGCTATTTCGAATAGGGCCTTTGTAAAGCGTCCATTTTTACCTCTTAGAGTATCAATTCCTCTAATCTTTAGTTAGATTCGTAAAGCTTTGACAATAATAGGGATTATCCTTTGCCATATTTCTAATGTCCAAACCAAAAGATAGTTATGAAATTCGTTTAGTAAGTTAGGTCCTTGGATTTGTTCCTCCCAGTAATGGTACATAACAGCCAAAATATATATATTTTCGATGTAAGGTTTTAGTTCTTTAACTGGTAAATCTATGGTGTTGTCCTAAAGATCCAAGTCGATTTCCTGTATCATGGCCTTTCTAATTCCTATATATTTGACCAAGATGTCAAAGGAAGCGTTAGCCTCCTCCAGTGTTATTGGATTTAGGGCTATAATTTCGAATGTTTTGGAGTGTTTAGGCGATATACTGAAGTATGGTAATTTCGTATTGTATCTGAATATATCTAAAGCTCAGAGTGGTTTAGCGAATATAAAGCGAATAAAGTAATTAAAGAGATTAAAATAAGGCTTACTAACGCTTGCTAACATAAATAAATTTCAAATAATATATAAATAAGGCGTGACAATAAACTAGTTAAGCGTTTCGGATTAGTTTTATTAGTATTAGTAATGCTACACTAGCCAAGCAAATAGGAAAAACTTAAAACATTATAGGTACTAAATTTAGGAAATACAAAGTGAACGTAGGTAAACTTAAAACAAATAGGGCGAATATGTGAAATTGAATAAGGCAAGGGAAATGTCGAGTTATTATATATTTCGGGGTGAGGTAGTTTTTCCGTATTAACGTGCTATAACAAAACTTAGTAAAGGAGTCGGTCGGATTTTTGGTATGTAACTGATTTTGGTGGGGTGATCAGGTTGTTTGTTTATGTATAACCGATCGTAGCTTTTACTAAGGCGAGTGGTTTGTAAAAAAATTAGATGAGTTTTAGCGAAGGGTTTCGAAACTTAGTAGTTTGCGTGACTTAGTACGTAATAAGATGTTTTCCAAAAAGTGCTTGGGTACGTTAAAACGTCAAACAAGGGTTAATAATGGCGCAACAAGGCTTATAACAGATAAAGCGCCAAATAATGGTTGATAATATCGTATTAAAGTTATCTTTTTTTTAAGTCACTTAGTTTTTATAGTCTTTATATACATCGGCGTATAATTTTTGTAAAAACGAAGTATTAAAGTACAAATAGTTAAAACCGTTACAACATCCTGCTCTAGGTCTTCAACGTATATTTATCTATTTTCTCCCAACTGTTTGTAATCGACCGAGTCAGCTACTAATCATTATTGGTAAGGTCAAAATACCTATTTATATAAAACAAAGTAACTAAAGGAGTAATCAAGAATAATTGGTATTGTAATATATAAAATAAGATGTAGGGTTAAAAGGAAGCATCCAAAGGTGTACGCTCTTGGTAAGGGCTTATAAACCCTCCATCTAGAGTGTATCACTCTAGTATACTCCTTCTAAACCGATCCATGCATTTTCATCGGTCTGAAATAACCATTACGACCCGACCCATACATGATGCACTTTGCATTTTGCAAGAGTGCAACCTGCAGCATGATATGTTACCGTGCACCCTGCAGGAGAGCACTCTGCAATACAATGCACTTGTTACTTGGCTTATGTATACTATCTATGAGGGTATATAGTAATATTCACAGCAACCTTTTTTTACGAAGCCAAGTTTTTAAAGTCCTTTTCATCAAAAGATACATGGGAAACGTTAAGGATACTGTGAATTGATACGTATTTAGGCACACTTAAAGTCGTCGTTTACGATACCAGCACCAACTTTACGGCAACAGAGTTTTGGTAAAATGCTAAGATAATGGGTATTTAGTATAAATAGGTATCTGTAATGGCTTATTATAGTATTAGAAAGGTTAAAAAGATATACGCCTTACTCTGCCAAGTATACAAAATCCTTATGCTAAAGATTGAAAACTTTAGGAATTTGTAGAAACGCCTTTAAATGGCGGTAAAGAGCCTAAACGATACTGTGAGATTTGAAGGCTTAGTTATAACTTTAATAGTTTTCGGAGCGTACCTACGCCTAACAAATAAATCCTCGCCATTAATAGGTATCTAGAAACGAGCGGCAACTTACGGCAAAGCACTAAAGGAACTACAAAAGAAATCGATACGCGGTTAGTTTAATGATGACTTTAATATCAGGAACGGCCTTACGATAATTGACGTATCTACCTTGCCGTTGTAAATTAAAGTACTCGTATAGCGGGAGCTGGTTAAATAGGAGGGCCTATATAAGACCTTAAGTATCGTTAACTTTAAAGTAGGTGTTAAAACTTTTAACGGTCTTATTACTTTTCGTATTACTCAGGTTAAGCTTTATATTAGGGCTATTAACGATAAAGGCCCTTAAGTTAAACAACCGAGTTAATATAAATCTCTGCTCTTTATCAACAAGTGAATGGAATGCCATCGGTGCAGACGACCCCCGAAAAAAAGGAACGTTGAAAAGAAGTAATATACAGCGGGTTAAATTTACAATATTGTTTGGGTAGGTAGAAAAAAATGATAAGGAAAACTTGGCACTAAAGTTTCGAATATAAAGTATTATTGAAACCTCTGGAAACCCTTTTAAAAAGAGCGAGAAAGTCGATATTAACGGTTTACTGACTTGAAAAGTCGTATAATTTGTGCCGAATGTTAATTTTAACTTTTGAAAATTAAATGTTATGATCTTTAAGTCAAGGATTATCTACAAGATTAAAGGAAAGACTATGGAGAAAACGTACGAAAAACCACTTTTGATCGTTTAAAGATACAGTAATAGAGGTAAAAACCAAATCTTGACGTAATCTCTAACTATTAAAAAGAATATACTGTAAAAATTACCCCCAATATGGGTAAATTAAAATAATTACTAAAAACCTATAGGAAAGTTATAATTAATACAAGTACCTAAAAAATGATATACAGCATTTACATGAATTTTATCGTGGCTTTACCATAAGTTTCTTTTTTAAATACACCGTAGTAATTACTAGCAAAAGATGAATTCGATATTATAATACTAGTGAAATATAAAACATTATAGAAAACACTTTTTCTTTTATAATATATAGCCTACATGACTAGTAAAAAAACTGCTCTCTTATTAAGGTACTTGTTAATTTTAAATTAACCTTATCCTAAAGAGATAATCTCGGACTGAAATCCTAAGTTTTTATCTATATTTTGGTGAGAAGTATAAAAAGGGTTTGAAACCGGAGTAATAATATTATTAGTTTATTATATTTCAGCCAATAGTCAATTGAAAAGGAAAAATCATTTTATTCAATTGGTATTACCTTAATGAATAGGAAATCCCCTTCAATAGCTATATATCGAATATATTCCAACACTTTGGTGAAACCTTAATAACTCATTTTTTGAAAAATTAACACTAATATATGGGATGTTTCTCTTTGACTTTAAGTTACGATTACCTGTAAATTATCTTATTCTATCAGTGCCTAGTTAACAGGCTAACATACGTCTCATATGGAAATATTTAAAATAGTATGTTTAACCAACTATAGATATTATAGCTTTAAAAGCCAAAAAAAAAACCCCCCGATAGGATAATAATTATAAATGGCATGATTTTAAAGTTGGTAACAGTGTTTGGCTTAAAATTAATCGAGTATACAAGCCCCTTTATCGTCAAAGACAATTAGCTCCTCTTTGCCCATAACTATTTAATATTGTAAATAAGGTTGGAAAATTCTCTTTTACTTTAAATCTCCCTTTGAATTGAAGGATTTATCTTACTGTCAGTATTTTATATCTGATACTTATACGTGATAATAAAACTTTTAAACGAGTTGCTCCACCTTTAACGCATATTATGTATAAAAAAATAAGTATAAATAAAAAGTTAGATGAATATTGGATAAAAGGTTTAATCGCCGCCACCAAATAGGTTAACAAGTTTAGTACCTCATACGATAAAAGAGATTCATAGCAAAGGATAATAAATAAGTAAATCTTAAGGATTTGTAATATTATGGAGAGTTGATTAAAGAGTTTGAAAAGAATTTGAGATAATTCTCGTAGGTACTTATAGCTTTCTCGCAAGGACTGATTTTTGCGATTACCTCTTCTTGTAAGAAGCTATTCTCATAAGACTTGATGTAATTTCTAAACTTGCTTATAATTGGTACATCATGCTTTCTTTGTCCTCTAGCATTTATTGGACCTAAGACTAAACCCCACCTGCCTTCTTTGTTTGTTATACATATATATCTGCTGCAAAGCCAGAAGATTGAAACCTAGACTTAGCTTCTTCATCTTTCAATACACTGCAAACCACACTACCACCAAAAATATACAACACTCATTAAACGTGGGTACGCTTTAAAATCCAGTAGCGTTAGTACTAAGTTATTAGGTTCTATAGTGTCGTTTAGGTCTTTTACCGCTATTTAAAGGCGTATCTCTTGATTCGTAAAGCTTTCGATCTTTAACGTAAGGATATTATACGCTTAGCGGAGTAGTTTGTATACTCTTTCGGTCTTTTAAACGATTTATTGAGCCTTTATAAACACCTATTTATACTAAATTTTTATTATCTTAACATTTTTCTGAAACTCTGTCGCTGTAAAATTGGTATTAATATTGTAGACGACGACGTTAAGTAGGCTTAAATAAGTGTCAATACATAGTATCTCTAGATTTTTCCACGTATCCTTTGCTAGTAGGAACTTTGAACTTAACTCCGTAAAAAAAGGTCACGAAGTTAATAACATAAAAACAGGCTTGTTATCTAAGCAAAACACATTAATAAAAACCTTAAAGTTAAAGTTCTTATTGTTTTTTAATATAAACTTGAATTTTGGGGGGGGTTTAGGCATGGATTTAGCAGTGATAGTAGAGCTTTTAGATTACTTTTAAAGTGGAGTATTCCACATTTTTATGCCCTATGGACTTTAAGACTTTATATAGCCTATTAACAACAAGGTAATTAAAGTACCGGTGTAATTAACGTATCTTTAACTTGATTAGATTTAATACCGTTACCTTCGGCACTCCAAAGTAAAACAATAGGTGCTTTTACTTAGAGATAAAGAGAAAACTTTGGTTGTTTTTAACTAGTTCGTTGGTGTTAACGTTAACGTGGGCGCTAAGGGGTTTTATATCCTTTAAATAAAGAAATACAAGGGTTAAAGACTTAAGGGTATAAAACTTAGTCGAGTTGATAATAATTTAAATTGCTGTTATCCTTTATAACTATAGTAGTTTGCCTAAACCGAAGCTAACTTTAGCTTTATTAGAATTTCGATAATTTATCTCATTAATAATAATGTTTTCCTTTTGTAATACTACGTATTATAAATAGCCTCCTGTTAAATATGTTATTTTCTCTATATTTAGTATAATATATCAAAATGTGTAATTCGCGTAACGATTGCGAAGGTTATATATATATAAAGGGTGTTGGTAGGGCTTTAGACGTTGCAACATTATCGATTAGAATCGTAGTCGAAGTAACAGTAGTATTGCGTGGTCAGATGGTGGATGTATTATTCTAGGTTTGGCAGACCGCTAGCCGGTTTGCACTATAATTTGTATGGCCAATTGCTTGACCCGTGCCCTAGAGTAAAGTGCAGCGTACTACACTCAACTTATATCCAATGCAGTAAGTCCGCACAAAGCAATACACTTACAGTACGGTTAACTCTACCGTAAGTAAAGTTGACCTACTGTACTACATGCAATACTATTCCAACACTGGCAGCTTTTTAGTTTGTACATGCACGCTAGTATGGTTAACCAATATTTTTCGGTTAACGTTAAACAGCGACCTCGTGCCCACTGTTAATTCTAATTGACTATTATACTGAATTGCACCCAATTAAATACAAATTAACCCCATTTAACCTCAATTGCTCCATTGCCCTAAGGTCCGAATTTATCAACTTTTACAAGAAGTTCTTCCGCTACAGGTCTTTACAAGCCTCCACTTCAACTGTATCACTTAAACAGATTACCATTATCAATCTCCTGGCAGTCTTTCAGTTTTCTAGAACATCCCTATCTGATGTTACATAATTTGGGCTTTCCGGGCGGCCTATTAACGTAGCCCTCGATACATATAGTTAACCTATTGCTTTCCACAAACCTTTCCTAGGCCTTATTTGGAATTACATTTATTATAATATCTGTGGAATTTTCTTTTCCATCGATTTATTGGAACTTCTTAATCTTCCTCTTTTCGTAGGATTTACGTAGTGTTATTACATCGATTATCAGGCGTTTTTCGCTAGTAGTTTCGAGTTTCAAAAGGTATTCGAAAAGATTTTTCGAATCGGTACAAATTAACACTGGGATAGGAGGAGTTTTTAACTGTCTGGTAGTAATATTAATGGTTTCCTACAGTGTTATGCCTATATTAAAACCTGTTATTATGCTGTAAACCTCCGATATTAATACGTTTCGTATAATCTTTTTACACTTAACGAAGCTTTGGTAAATCAGGCTACCAATAATATTCAATTTGTCTTTTTGTTTGTTTTTATTGACGAGGGTTATTAAAAAAAAGATAAGTCGGTATTATTTTTAGAGAACTCATCCGTAAAGATTATAAACCTAGCCTTCAATAGGTTGATTAAAACCATATTAATATCACGGTCCAAATTTCGCATCTATTATTTAAGCCTCTCATTTAGCTGGTCAAAGTCTTTATTTGTTAATTTTTATGCTTGTACGGCGATAAATAGGTCGTAAAAGGCTTTTGGTTTATATAAGGTAATAATATAGCTACCTTAGGCACGCTATTCTAAGTATCGTTAAGCCCTAGTCTCATTAATCTTGTCAATTGTGGATAAAAGAACGCACTGATCTTTTTCACGAAAGTTAAAGCCGATATTCATATTAAGTATACTAATTGACGATTTATTAAAGTTAAATTAATTTATTTTTGTTAAGATCGTTACCAGCTTATAATTTTAAAATTTAAAGTTTTTAATTGCTTGCTATTTTAATACCACAAAGACAGCAGTTTCAATGAAAAGGGTATCATTAATTTATATACCTATTACTCTCAAGTCCTTTTTTAACGTTACTAGGAAATACGGGTCATATATTAAAGACTTTATCGTCAACCTAGATTTCAAGCGCGACTAATAAGTTAGAAAAAAATGGACTCCTGTTTTAACTAATCCGTATAACGGTTTGATATATCGTATTATTATACCTAAAAGGTAAATAACACGGAGTTCATATAGAAGTTTTAATAATACGATCCATTATAAATCCGTTGCTAATTACATAAAAATTTACGTTATATTACGACTATAAAATATAAACTTACCTTTAATATTAACTAATAAGCTTGTTATTAAAGCGACTATCCAACGCCAACTAATATTTTAAATTGTTAACGACTATATAAAATTCCAGTTTTTACCTTTATTACCGTATCATTAAACGATTAAACGTATTTTTTTGTGCGGTGGCCCCGTAATTTTACCTTTAACCTCGTAAATAATCTTCTACTTAAAAATCATAAAGTTTGGGGTTTGAAGGTTAAAATAGGTCTTCAGCGCGATTTATATAACCCTTCGAGTTAGTAAGCCATTAATTTTGACATTGTTTCTTTCCTTAAAAGGTTTATCGAAGGTTTTAATAATCTCTCATATTTGAAACTTTAATTCCAAGTTTTCATTATCATTTTTTCTTTACTTATCCAAATAATATTGTAGATGCGACCCGGTGTATATTCCTCCTTCTTAACGTTCTTTTTCTTTTTCAGAGGTCATTCGCATCGGCAGTATTTTATTGTCTTTTTGATAACTGGTAGAAAATAGTCGTGTTAAATCGTTTGTTTAACTTTAGGTTTTTTATCATTAATAGCTCTAATATAAGGCTTAACTTAAATAATTCGGAAAAATACAAGGCAGTTAGCAATTTCAACTTCTGATTTAAAGTTCGCGATACTTAATATCTTATATAAGCCCTTTCATTTGCTCGATTTCCGCTATACAAGGACTTTACTTTACAACAAAGCAAGTACATCAATTGTTATAGGGCTGTTTCTGGTATTAAAGGCCCTATTAACCTGGCGACGTGCCTATTTTCTTTGCAACTCCCTTAAAGTTTTGCTATAAGCCTCAACACGTTTCTAAATACTTACCAAAGGCGAAAATTCACTCGTTAGGTGTAGATACGTTTCAAAGACCAGTAGCGTTGGCATTAAGCCATCAGGGCTCATAATGTCTTTTAGGCTTTTTACTACCATTTGTAAACGTATTTCCGGATCCGTAAAGCCTCCAATCTCTAACGTAAAGACATTGTACGCTCGGCGAAGTAAGGCGTATGCCTTTTTAACCTTCCTAATTCTCTAATAAGCCTTTACAAGCACCTATTTGCATTGGATACCTATTATCTTGGTATTTTCCTAAAACTCCACTACCGTAAAATTGGTACCGGTATCGTAAACGACGACATTGTGTAGATTTAAATACGTATCAATCCACAACATCCTTAGTGTTTTCTACGTATATTTTGCCGAAAAAAATTATTAAAAGTTTTAGCCATGTAAAAGAAAGTTACGGAATTAACTACATAAAAATATGCTGATTATCTAAATAAAACATATTAATAAAGATCTTGTAATTCAAGTAGTTATTGTCTTTTAATATAAAATTAAATTTCCCGATGGTTTAGACATACATTTAGCAATAGTAGTAAAGTATTTTAATAGATTTTATGGTAAAATATTCCAAATTTTTATACCTTATAGACTTTAGGACTTTATATAGCTTATTAACGGCTAGGTAATTAGAACGCTAGTATAATTAACATATTTTCGACTTTATTAAGTTTAATATCACTATTTCCTGGATTTGAATATAAAACTGTAAGTTCCCCTACTTAAATGCGAGTAAAAACCTCCAATCGGTTTTAACCAATTCGTTTACATTAACGTCGATGTCGACGCCAAAAGTTTTTATATCCTTTGAGTAAAGTTAAAGAAATATAAAGGACTTAAGGATGTGAAATGTAATTACTATTATAACAATTTAAATCACTGTTATCTCTAGTAACGATAGTTATTCGCCTTAATTAAAGCCAACTTTGGCATTACCAGCATCGTTTTTAGTAGATGTAGTGTTTTCCATCCGCAATAATACGTACTATGAATAACCTTCTATTAAATACCTTACTACCCCTATATCTAATATAATACTCTAAAACGTATATTCCGCGTAACGATTACGAAAATTAAAGGTATATAAAGGGTTAAGAGCTTAATTAGGTCAAAGATAGGGGTTTTTATCACATAAACGATACAGGAAGGTGTAGTTGACTAGTTATTAAGCTGTACCAGGAATAGTATTTTCGTATTACTTAATTTTTTTAGGGGCGTTGGCGGCGTTAATTAGCTTGTTACCTTTAAAATTCGCGATTTAATCTAGGTAATCCAATTTAAAAACAGTAGGATATTAAACGTAATATACTGCCTTTTTGTGATTACGTTCAGCAGGGGGGTGCCGAATTAACTAGTAGCTAAACTTACCATATATCCAATATTTCTTACCACTATTATGACAATAGTACTGACAGTTAATAGGTTCGCCTAAAGCTTAGCCTTATTAAAACCAATATGGTTTCTGCCTTTAGTTTAAGGCCAAGGTCAATAAACTAAACCTTAAGCTTTATAGGCGCCCATACTTGCAGTCGACGTAATTAATCATCGTAAGGTCTTCTTTATCCACGTTAATAAAGTTGTTAGCTTAGAAGTATATACTAAACAAGTTTGGTATGCGCGCTATCACTGTAGTAAACGAGGAATGTAAATGGCTAACAAAACCTTCTCAGGTGGCATTTAGGCATTGTTGGGCGTATTCGAACTCGTTAAAGCCCATAACTGTTGCCTGTACCTGTTCACAAAGTATGAGCTTTACTAGTATAAGCTTTCTCCATTACTTTTGAATATAACATCAATTTATTAATTATTTGATTAAATATATCTATCGGTGTTTCCTTCCTTTTTTTCTTAGCCATTCTTATTAACTACCTCTTAGTAGCCTAATTTGTATGATATTACGTAAGGTGGACGTCTTATTCACATTAGCCTTTTATACTATCATAAATTTTGCGAAATATAATTGTTTGAGTTAAGAAGGTTAAATAATAGTCTTTAACATATCTTATAAGAATTATGGAAAATAGTAAGTAAAAATTAAAAAAAGGTAACCTCCATTTACTTACAAATGTTTGGAAAAGGAATTATCTTAATATCGAAAAGATTATAGGGCTTTTCATTATACTTTTTCATGTCTTCTCAAATCTTATCGAAGTCCATATGGAGTTTGTAGTTAATATTCACCATTTGAATAGGTTTTGGAGAAAGATCGCTATAGTTATCACAATCTTAAATAGTGTTTCCTAGCAGTTAAGTCTTTAAGGCTTTCGAGGTATGGTGTTAAGGGTAATTACCAGTCACTTAACTCGAAGGGTAAAATCCTATAGTAGGACCTATAATGGGCTCTCTTATATAAAAAAATCTAAAGGGGGAAGGGTTTTAAGGGGTTTGGTGGTTAAATTATTAGGGGGTAATATTAATTTCAAGGTTTTGGGAGGCTTAACGATCATACTTAATTAATTGGTATAAAGCGTTAACATCAATACCTCTAGTCGTATAGGTGGCTGCTGCTTTACATGCTCTACCGCCGCTAAGTGCGTATTTCGCGCTATTATGTAGGGGTATTAAATTTTCAAACAAATTAATAGTTTTCTTATCTCTAGTATCTAAGGAGGCTTAACTTAGCCAAGAGTAAAGGGAAAGTCCCCTAAAGCGTGTGTATAGGCGTTGAAATCCCTTAACGTTTTTCCCTTTTCCTAAACTGCCTTAGGAATCAGAGTCTTAAGGGCAGTTTTCTTGCTAAACCAGTTCGAAGAAGGTTTTCGCCAGTTCCACCGGGGTTTTTTCAAGGATATAAATACTACGACGTGTAACCACCTTTTTTAACTTGACTTTAACTAGGTACTGGATTCTCTTTTACATGTTAAAAGTCTAGTGGTTGAAAAACTCCCGAAAATTTTAAAAAGCGCGAGTACCGCGGCTATAGTCGTTATTGAAATCCGTTTCGATAATGTACTGGCCAACGTGGTTAGTCAGGTAGGTTTTAATTAAGGTCTCTTTAATATCTGTAATCCAAAGTTGTTGGTCGTAGTGATTAACAAATATTGTTTCGAGGTTTTTGATTGCTTTTTTCTAAATGGGGTCAGAAATAGCCTGAAATTAATTATTTGCGATAGCCATCTTGACGTTCTGGCTTGTGTAAGATCACACAACGTAGCCTTCTTAGTGTGACTTAGTGGTTTTTCGCATAAGGCAGCGAACTTGACGATTAACTTGGAGTAAGGAAGTAAAAAAGAGTAAAGTAAGATAAATGTTTACTATAAGAGGGTAAGGTTAGAGGTCGTTTATTATTATTAGAGGGCGAAGGTTAAAAGTTATTGTTATTGTTTGGCGTAAAGACCTAGTTGTTTTTCTTACAGTAGTAGCACCCGTAGTAGTATTAACTTAGCCGTTTGCCAACTTGCCGAACTTTAAGACTTTTAATAGTTAATTTTAACGTCTTTAAAAGGGTTAATGAAGATTTATAGGTGTTTTTCAATAGCGATACCGCCGCTAACTTCTAGATTTCCGTTGTAAAACTAATACAAACCAAAAGTTTTCTCTGTTTTCCTACCGTTGGAAGACTAGCGTAGTACTAATAGAGGTCTTTCACAAAAACCTTTCCTCTACCTTAACGGTTGTTTAACTTAAAGCGTAACCAGAAAGAAAATTCTTCTTTTACTTAGTTAATCTGTGCTTAACTCAATAAGCACTAATTATTGTTGGTAGGGCTTTGGATATTGCAACGTTATTGATTCGAATCGTGATTGAAATAACAGTAGTATTGCGTAGTCAAATAGTATATGTATTATTCTAGGTTTGGCAGACCGCTAGCCGGTTTGCACTATAATTTTTATAGCTAATTGTTTGGCCCGTACCCTAGAGTGAAGTGTAGCGTACTGCACTCGACTTACACTTAATGCGGTAAGTCCACACAAAGCAATACACTTGCAGTACGGTTAAATCTACTGTAAGTAAAGTTAACCTACTGCAATGTATATAATACTATTTCAATAAAGGGTTAGAGGTTTAATTATGGTTAAGATAAGGATATTTACCATTTAAACGATATAGAAAAGCATGGTTGACTAGTTATTAGGCTATATTAGTAATAATGTCTTTATATTATTTAATTTGTATAAAAGTATTGTCGCCGTTAATAGTCTCTTTATCCTTGAAATCTACGATATAATTTAAATAGTTCCGCCCGAAAATTAGAGGGTATTAGATATAATATATTACCTAGGTGCCATTACATTCAGCAAAAGGGAAACAAATTAACCAATAACCGAACTTATAATAAATATAATATGTTTTTTTGCTATTGCAATAATAGTTTCTATAGTTAATAGATCCGGTTAAGTTTTGCCTTAGTTAACCTTGGTATGGTTATCATCTTTAATCTGAAGCTATTATATTAGATTTTAAACGCTAAAGGCGTTTATAGCTATACTTATGATTAATGTAGTTAATTATCGCACGGTCTTTTTCATATATATCGTAAAAGTTATCCTTTTAAGGGTATATACCAAATGAATTTAGCATACGCGCCATTACAGTCGCGAACGAGGAACGTAACTAGTTAAAAAAGCTTTAACAGGTGACATTTAGGCGTTATAAAGCGTATTCGAATTCATTAACGCCAGTAACAGCTATCCATACCTGCTCGCGAAGTGTGGTTTCACTAATGTAAGCTTTCTCTATTACATGCTGACATAATATAAGCTTGTTAAACATCTAATTTAGTACATCCATCGGTATTTCCTCCTCTTTTTTCTTCATTATCATTGTAATCTACCTCGTAGTAACCTAGTTTGTATAGTATTGTCACAAGTGGATATCGTATTTAAAGTAACTTTTTATACTATGATAAATCTCACGAAAAATAGTTTCTCGTATCAAAAAGGTTAGATAATAATCCTTAACGCACCTTATTAGAATTTTGGGGAATAGTAAATGAAAATTAGAAGGTGGGGATTTCCATTTACTTACAAATATTTAAAAGTGGTATTATCTTAGTATTAAAGATATTATAAGACTTTTTATCATACTTCTTTACGTTATTTCAAATCTTGGTAAAATTCGTAAAAAGTTGATAATTAATATTAACCATCTTAATAAGTTTTAGGGGAAATTCGCGATAGTCGTCCTAATCTTTATTGGTATTTCTTAGTAATTCAAGCCTTAAAGCCTCCAATCACAGTATTAAGTGTAATTACCAGTCGCTTGGCCCGAAGTTAAAGTCCTATAATAGAACTTATAATAAGCTTGCGCGTATAGAAATACCTATTGTGGAAAACCTTTTGAAGGATTTGGCGATTTTAAGTAAAATGTTCAAGGGTAACAGGAGTTTAGCTGTAAGGTTTTAAAAGACTTGACGGTTTCATTTAATTAATTAGTAAAGGGCACCAAATTCAATACGTCTTATTGCATTAATAGCTATTAATTTACGTGCTTTACCACCGCTAAAGCCGCTTTTAGCGTTGTCGGGTAAAGGTATTAGGTTGCCGAGTAAATTAACAGGCTTTTTTTATCGTTAACATATAGAAAACTTAACTTAGCCAAAAGTTAAGGGGACGCCCCTTAAAACGTGTATAAGGGCGTTAAAGGTTTTCAACGCCCTTGCCTTTCCCTTAAAGCTTAGGAGTCTTAAGAATTAGGATTTTAAGGTTTTTTTTTCGTTAAGCTAATCTAAAAAAGGGTTCGGCTGATCCTAATGGTTTTTTTCCTGGGATATAAATACCACGTCGAATGAATTCTTGTTTTAACTTGACTTTAATCGTGTGCTAAATTATCTTCTACATGTTAAAAGTCTAGTGATGAAACGATTTACGGAAATCTTGGAAAGCGCAAGGTTTACGGCTGTAGTTGTTACTAAGATCCGTTTCGAAAATATACTGACTAACATAATTTATTAGAAAGGCTTTAATTAAGGTATTGTTAATATATGTAATCCAAAGCTATTTATCGTAATAGTTGGCGAAAATAAATTTAAAGTCTTGAACTACTTTTATGTATTTTTAACTAGGTATTATTTTAAGGTTTTGGATTTAGCAGGTAAGGGACTTGGTTAATCTGAAAGCGTGAAAGCTTGATGTTTTAACATAAAGTTACATAAGAACTTGGCGGCTTGACGTTAAATCGCATAACGTGGCTTTTTTTAACGCGATTTGGTGTTTTCGATTAAAGTAGCGATTTTAACGATTAAATTAACGTAGGGAAAGAGAAAAAAGTAAAGTAGGGGCAAAGGTTTGGTGTAAAGGGTAAGGTCGGAGGTCGTTTGTTATTGGTAAAGATTGAAGGTTAAAAGTTGTAGGCTATAGAACTTAGTTGTTTTTATTGTAATAACACTCGGAATAGTATTAACTCAACCGTTTGCCAATTTCTCGTTTAAGACTTTTAGCGGTTAATCTTAATGCTCTTTAAGAGATATCTGTAAAGATTTTTTTAGTATTTTCGATAACGATACCATCGTTATCTTTAGGTTACTATGAAAACCGACGCAATAGTAGAGGCCCTTCATAAGAATCTTTCCTCTACTTTGGTCTTTTACAAAGCGTAAATAGAAAGTAGCTTCTTTTTTTAGTGGCTTATTTATGCTTAACATAATAAGCACTAATTAGTATTAGTAAGGCTTTAGACGTTGTAACATTGTCAATTCGATTGGTCGAAGTAACAGGAGTATTACATAGTCAAGTAGCGGATGTATATTGTTTTAGGTTTGCTAGACTGCTAGCTGGTCTGCATAGTAATTTATATGGTCAACTGCTTGGCCCGTGCCCTAGTATAAAGTGGGCGCATACTTTACTTGCCTTGCAGCAATACAGTAGGCCCACATAAAACAATATACTCAACTTGCAGTCAGTATAGCCAACTTTACTGTAAGTAAACTTGACCTACTGCACTGCAATTCCTACTATTCTAACAACTTGTTGATTTAAAAAACTTAAAGATTTTGAACGGCCAATCACAATACTAATTTTTTGGGATAAAATTACAAAAAATATCTCGATGGTTAAACGATACCATCGCAACTTATAAACTACCACAAATAATTCAATAGTCTATAAGCTCTCTCTACTTGCTATCGTGAATAATTACACAGTATATATAAAATCTTCACAAAAATCTTTCTCTTACCTTACATAGTTACAAAACGTAACAACCGGAAATTAACTTTTCTTTCTACCTAATTTACTTGTACTTCACTTAATAAACACCAATCAGTATTGATAAGCCTTTATTATTACAATGTAATCGGTTCGAATCGTAGATAAAGTAACTGGTATATTAGATTACAAGTAGTAATGTAATTCTTTTTAACTTTGGTAAATGGGCTAACCGGTCTATATACTAATCTTGAAAGGCAACTAATTGACCCGTACCATATATTGAATTAGGTATTTTATCATACTTAACTCGTAGTTAACACAGTTAACTTGCAGTCAGTACAATTAACTTAACTGTACTGCAATCAACTGCTGTTTCAATAGTAATAACATTGAAGTTTACAATATAATAACATGGTTTAATATTGGTATAACAACTAATAATACATTAAAATTATTATAAAACTGTTGTGATTTCCTTCCAAACTTATAATCGTTTGTATTCATTTCCAAAATCTTTACGAATGACTTTTGAAACTTAAATTAACTAATGAAAAGAGTTTAATAATGAGTGTAACAACATTCAAAGAGGCCTACAAAGCTCGAAAAATAAATGAATTCAGGTAAATTAATGGCAAAAAGAACCTTGCTAATACTATAACCAAAACTATATTAAATAACATCCTAAAAGGGTTAAAATGATAACAAATTAACTATTCATATTAAGGGATACGTAAACCGGCCGACATGTAATAAGAAGGGATAGGGATACCCTAATAAAATAGAAGACTGCCAAGGTAAAAGACACAAAAAGCGTCTCCAAACCTATTGGCAAAAGATACAAAATTGGTAACGCATAAATCTATAACGAAAATTTAAAATGTGGAAATGGAAAAAGTTAATACCTGGAACTGCGGGGAGGAGAACTGCAGTTAAAGTGCAATTTTGGTACAAAACAAACTGGGATTAATGGAGTAATATCGACAGGGATAGGAAAGAGTTTCGCAACTACCTTCGATTGGTAATCGACTATGCTGGTACGTACGTACTGAACAAAAAGTCGCCAGTATTAAAACAACAATCAATTACAATACAATCAAGTGAACTGTACGAACCATAAGTTGATTATACTAACTGTAAGTTAACTGTATCAACTACAAATCAATTGCAATGGAGTGCCCATTTCAATGTAAGGCACGGGCCAAGCAGTTCCCCATACAGATTAGTGTGCACACGAGCTAGCGGTCTGCCAAACTTAAAAGTAACACACCACCACTTCCAATGCAATACACCAGTTACTTCGACTACGATTCGAATCGACTACGCTGCAACGATAAAGGCCTACCAACCGATCCGGAATATTGGATCTGGGATACGCGTACAGATTACATGTTGTTGCAATTCCTCAACCGTATATATTATTATATCGTCAATGAGTTCTTTTAGTCATTTCCTATAAATACTATGTTCAAACAGCTTACAAGATTTTCACTATAATATTAGTGACTTGAATCCGAAGTGGGCTTCCAGATCCACACGGCGGCATCTCAGCAAGGTCGTTGCGGGGTCAGTTATACGGTGAGGTATAATCATACGCCCCGAATCCAGCCAACCGCAAGTTGTGCCATCGCTCAGGCGCATTCACTTGAGTGACAAGCAGAGACGAAGTTGAGGCCTTTCATAAAGGCAGCTACGAGGGGATTTTCGTCCAGCTTCAGCATAGTTTTTTAGCCGAGGGTATTTGCAGAAGAACTGTATACCATCTGGCGGGCCCATATACGTCCTCCATAACGTCATAAGAAGTCATCATCATCCGAAGGTTGTAAATAATTTATATGCTTCAGCATCATATTGTCCGAGCTTCGAAAAATAATTGAATTGCCCAACTTCTTGGCAAAAGCAATTACAATAATCGATCTTATCCCTGCGATATCGGGTGGCCACCACACACTCTCTTACGCCAGCCCCATCCGCACAATCAACGTTACCAATCGGGTGTTGCAGCCAGCGCCACACTAACCGTGGTCGCCATACGTCAGGGCGCTTTGGCAAATAATCGGTGGGATTCCGGTGAGATGTAGAAGCTTAACCGATGACCAATCAAATGACGGGCTTGGCAAAACCGAAACATCCCCTCTCAGGCTGGGTTGTCCTGCTCACTTCACACAATCACGATTCCAGAGGATGTCGACTTGTAAACCTTATCAAAAGTTTGTAATCTACCTCCAGGCCAGTGCTCATTTTATTCTTTCCCCTCTATTCATCTCCCCTCCATTTGAGACTTAAAAAGTAGCTTAGACGGCTGTTTGATCATACATACTCCTATGCAGGTTCCCCTATAGCACTACATTCCGGTCAACAAAAATAGTTCAATACGTGATAACAATACTTGCGCGAGCAGTTCATGGTAATCACCGCAGAAATTACCAACTACAAAGTCTGTACTGGGACTGCTCCAAGGTGCAAAGTACAGGTAAACTTTCTACAATAGAATGAATGACTTGCTGTGAGAGTCTAAGACTACTGTGGGTCGAGGCTCCTGTGGGTCTACCATGCGTGAAGCTTAACTAACGTCATACATACTCCACTTACAAGCACAAGCTCACGGATTGCTTGCTACCTCTGCTAAGTTGTCCGCACACGGAACCTTGACAGAAAGCACTGATAATTTTGATTCTTTTGCAAGCCGCCTCAAGTATAGTGCAGTTGCAAGTTCCATCAGTTGAACGCCAATGCAGTGTACCGAAATTGGGATGAGGTCTGGTCACTTCACCAAAGTATGGATACACACGCCATCGATCATCCAAACCAGTCGTATCGGTAGGACGAGACTCCAATACATCGACGCCCGTCCCATCACGATCAGGAGGGATATTGGAAACATTGCTATCACTGGATCTAAGCCTTCCAGGAGGATCTTCTCATATCCCCGGGTGCAACCACCGTGCGATAGCTTGCTTGTGTACGTACTCTGTTCGTCCGATTTGACGCATCCTTTGGATTGTAGGCATTGTAAGCAGGTATGGTTGTCTCTACCCAGCCGGCCTACGGAGCCAATAAGTGGGCGCTGAAGGGATCGCTTGCAACCCGGTTTTGTCAGCAGAGGTCGCTGGCGGGATTTTGCGTCCCACTTCCAACAGGCACAATCCACGGATCGTGGGACACTTGGACCCGTGAGCTATGAAGAAATCACTACTAGTAATTCCAAGAAGGTTCACATCAGGCAACAAGTGCAGCCACGGAATACGTAATATTTGACTCGTGTAACAGGGCTAGATGTAGATGATAATGGGCTCGAAGCAGGCTTTCCAACGTATATCAAGGAACTTGACCTACAGCGTGCAGATTGAATGTGAAACATATTCCAAAGTATACGCAAGTGCCCTGAGATGCCACTGGCACAGCCCTGGATGGCGAGACGAAGTATGTAGAGTTCCAAGCGAACCAATGAATGAATATGGGAGAACCCCTCCTGGCAATGACATACGCATGTCTTGGGTGGTGCATGCTGGAACGTTGAAGTATGCTGTAGCGTATTTGGCCCAAAGGAGAAGAGCACGCAGCCCACACAAGGATGAGGGGTTATGGGTATATCACACGATTCTCTATGTTCCCACTGTATAGTCTACATCTATTCTGTGAACTGCAGGATGTATTCTACTAGTATATAAGCATGGCCTTCTCCTTTCGTCGTCGTCGATGAAGCACGTCCTTTACTGGCGATCAACCACGATAAGTCTCCCAAGACGTATCCACGAAGTCAGATGCCCACCGACCATCGGACATGTTGAAATCCCCCCTCAGTCGCCGTGCTTGTGTTGCCAGGCACTAGGCAATGCATCATGCGAACCATCCAAATCTTTACGACCTTCCTTATGGCGATTGACGTCACTGCATTCTTTTTGTCCACTCAAACATTCTTGTTGCTGCAGGCTTCCTCCGTATCAGCCATTCGCTTTCCTAGCATAAGGCCAGGACAACGCAAAGGGCCACCACAAGCCGGAAGGACACGACAAACAGGAAGGCCAAAGCCGCAGGGCTCTGGGACCGTGGGTAAATGGGCGAGCAGTCACAATCCCGATGTCCCTGGCAACGCATACAGCCACACAGGCCCTCCTGATCCACCCCATGCACCTCGGCCGTGGGATTTGCACGTTCCTGGCCCATCCGCCGCCGGAGTGGGCCATCTAGGTGCGGACCCGGGCTACAGCGTGGGCCAGCGGACTGGAGGCCCGGCGGGCCATCACCGGCCGGCTCGTTTCCGCTCCTCCCGGCGAAGAGCGCTTCGGCACCGCGAGGCTCCGGCCGCATCGGCACCAGCTGCGGGTGGACGCCGTGAGGCCCTTCAGCAGGCCGCCGGTCCGAGGGCGGTGCAGGATCGAACTTGATCCAGCTCTACCACGTGCTCGAAGCCCGCTGCCGGTGGGGGCCCGAGGGTGTGAGGCTGATGGGTACCTGACTTACTACACATCGGGTCTTCTTTGGTTCATTCGTCACGAATAATGTCGCACACGAGTGTAGGGGCTGGATAGTTTTAATCTGGAAAGGGAAAAAATTCTTCTCGCTACGCGGCGAGAGATTTGTATACGATAGCACTGTACGTGTACGATAAACTCAGGGACTGGGCAGGCTCGAGGCATGCGGTGGTGGAGAAGGACTGCTGTACCGGAAGTTCCATGTAAATATACGTAGTAATACCAATAGCTACGCAATTACTCCTTCCTACCCCTTCTTGACGAGCAGACGGAAAAATAAAACCGCATTGGAAAAAACAACACTTCTTTCTGGGTCCACTGTTTTCCTCGTCCTTTGTACCTACTCCCTCTTTCCCCTCTTTCAAGGACCTCCTTGTGGGCTCGTGGGCGGGAGAACGAGCAAAAGCATAACATGAAAACCATAACCCATGGTTTTACCATAACCATGGTATTCATAGCTGACCCATGCCACGCCATCAGCGGCCATAAATCATACCATAAGGATTTGTGGGTGAATACTCCCATGCTATGCCATTCCTTGATTTTCTGAAAACTCCATACTCCTATATCATACCTTGGCACAATGATTCTAACTGTAGATTCTCCTATGTTATATCATATTATAAAAGTTTGGTTTACTAAATTCCATGCTTAATTTACGGCGATCCATGGATATTGGAAACAAATCCACCATTTTATTTTTTTCCAAATGAATATATTCTGTGTGGAAGAAGCAACTTAATATATAGTTTATGCCTTTGGGTTTTATATGTGCGCTCTACCGCCATGGACTTGTAAGGAGTAGTTTATACGGTTGTATGGAAGATTTGTACTTACAGTGCATTAGATTCATTTGGTTTGTTACTTTTAAATTTAATAAATAAACCTCCTCTTTTATTTTCATTTGTTTTATCATGATCTATGATTGGATCATTTTATATCATCCTATTGGTAGGCCTCGCCTATAGGTCTTTGGATGTTTTAACGAGTTGTCGATTCGAATTTTGGTCGAATCAACAGACAGTATTTTAAAATTAAGTGGTGGATGTAGAATTGAAATTGGTTTAGCTGCTAGCCAGTTTAAACCCTGATTTATATGAGTTAAAACTTGGTCTTTGCCCTTGTTTAAACGGGTATTCAATAATTAACTTGTAGCTATCACAATTAATTATTATCTCAATATTAGCGATTTTTTGTTTTATGGTGTTAATACGTTCTATAATACAATGAATCGGTGACAATAGTGCTTCTCTCTTTTTCTTTCTATATCATTTATGTAGTATTCTTATTACCTATCACTTGTAAACCAAGTTTTTTAACACTTCTTTGCACAAAATCTCAGTTATGTCAATTAGTAAAGTCAGTATTATTAATCTAGTAATCTTCAAGTTTACCAGGTTCTCTTGATTTGTATGAAGGGATTGAGCTGAGGCTGCCACTCAAGGTGGTCAGATATTGTTTATAATCCTTGATGAAGAAGAAAGAGAATTTCTTATTATGGAACTACTATGAAGTTAGTATAATATGGTGTAACTTAGTTTTGTGATTAGTTATATGCTGTAGACATATTTTGAAGTAGCGTAAAAGTATTGTAGGAGTATAGTAATCGCTAGAGCTAAACCTTTAGCAACTATTAGGGTAGGTATTATTTTATGATATTGCCTTCGATTTACCTGTCGTTAGTGCTAGCACTTTTTTCGTTAATTGTGTAACGCACCAATGTAATGTAAAAGGCGTTGGCGTTCCTGTCATTCATTGCGGAATGCCTTGCCATATTATGAAAGATGTCGGTATACCTGCTGTTAATTACGGAATGTCCTAGCATATTGTGAAAGGCGCTGACATTTTTACCATCGGTAACGGCGTTAACGCCGTTTCTTTTCTATAAACATCCCCTTCCGCTTATATTTAACATTCGTTAACTTTCCCTTTACAATAACAATCCTCTGTTAATAGGTTTTTTGTTAATAGTTCATTTATAACCTTTCTCTTTCCCTTCCTTCATTTGTTTTTAAAGCTACAACATAAACAATATAAACGCCAGAATTATCATTGCGGTTGAAAATACTATTTTTCATGTAAGCTTGTATTTTTGAGTTATTTAACCTTTATTCATAAATAACTTATTCTCATATATTAGGCTTATCAACGTTTACCTTAATAATACTTGTAAGTAAACTTCTTTCTAATACGTTCACTGTATGGCGTATGATTTTTGTAAACTTCATTCAAATATTCAAGGTAAACGTTTTATTAATACTTCCCATTGATAGGTAATTTGTTAATCTATGGTCTTATTTCCAATGTTTGATATGAGCTTTATATCGTAAGTGTAATCTGCAAAAGCTCGGGTTATACATATAGCTCTCTAAATTTTACCCAGTATATAAACGAGGTTATTAGAGAATTATTTGAGGTTTTCTTTTTGTTTCCCGTTTAAAATAGAAGTCATTTCGTTTCTAAATTACGCTATTCTTTTAATCAATAGCTAGATGGTATATAAATTGAAGTTTTTGTTGTTAAAAAAATTATAAAAGTTTCTTGAGAAAGGCAACGTAAAATCAATTCAAATAATAAAAGTATTATGGTCTTTTTCACACCCATCACATTAGATAACCGTTACACCATCTAGTTATTAAACGAAAAGTATAGAAGTCAGGTAAGTAAAGTCGTTTTCATTTAAAACGTAAATATAGCAGTTAACAAATTTTTGGAAGACTTATTTGAAGGCTACAAAGAAACTTGTTAAAATCATTCGGCATATTGATAAAAATTTAAATAGGTTAATAAAAATAAGTAAAAAATTACTTGTAAATGGAGGCCTGACTTTGAATTTTGACGATGTTATTAAAAATTACGAAGATAGGATTGAAACACTTTTGAAATAGTGTTTTGGTATATATGAAAGAATTGAAATATACGTTTATTATGTTTGGTAGCCGCGGAGTAGCTATGTACAAGTAGTTTATTAAATGAATAATAATTTGAATGAAGGAGAAAAAAGTATTTGAATAAACGATTTAATCATAAATTTGTTGCCAAATAGGATAAGGTTCGTTTTTTTGGCAGAGTAATTAAAAAGGTTGAAGGCGTCGAATTCTACGATAGTAACAAAGTTTATAAGCAGATTTTAAGTCGATTAAACTTAACTTATCTATTTGATTAGTACTTGCTATTTTGAGGGGTTTCTGGCTTAAATATTACTTAATTAAGTTTTATTCGAATTTTTAAAAAAAATTCAATAAAGTATTTAAATTTGACTCTACAGTTTTCGTTATAAATGTCGATATAAAACAGTTAGTAATTATGAATCTATTAACTTGAAACCGGATCGTTAATTACTTGAAAAAATAATCCATATAAAAACATTGATATTTTCAGTTTGAAATATCATATTAGATAATATAAAGGTTAATAATGCGTGTTATTTAGTATTTTCCATCAAGTTAATCGAACTTTGTCGAAAATAGCTTATTTTGTAGTTTTTGAGAAAAAACTAAACATTGTTACTAACTTTAACCAGCTCGAATGAAAAACGATATTTAGTAAGGATTTTATTTATGTGTTGTTATATAACGATTATAGCTGCTTATGCGCATTTTATTACGTTATAAATACGTAAAATAAAGTCTTTAAATTATATATACAGTTTTATAGTTGGGATAATTAAGTTTTCTACGAGTTGAATAGATGTAATATAGTAGTTACAAGTTATAAAAACAGGTTAATACTAGTAGTTGTGGTATTTTTATTATTTATCGCTAAATGATCATCATATCATAAATAATTGTAATTAATTCATAAGTATATAATAAAGTAATATAGGTAAATAAAACGAATTGGTTAGTTCTTTGAGTGATGTTATTTGTTTCGAGGTGAAACTTAATTTTTAGTTGTTATTTCACGTTTTCAAGATCATAAAGACGGTTTTCAATTCTATAAATAAATTTAAAACGTGGTTATTAATTATCATATAAAGACAACTATAACATCGTTGATAATATTTTATGAATTGTTTTATATAGGTTTCAGAGTTTATTATTTCCATAAATTTGAAGTTAATAATCACATTCATATTATTAGTGGAAACTATTGGAACAATAGTAATTGCAATGTAGTTAGTCAATGTAAGTTGACTGTACTAACTGCAAGTTGAGTCTATTTTTTGTGGGTCTACTATAAAATCAAGTAAAGTATACACTCACTTCACAATTTGGTATAAGCTAAATAATTGGTTATATAAATTAATTTGTGAAGCTGTTATTGGTCTGATAAATCTCGAATAATATATCCATAACTTGACCACGTAATACTATTGTTACTTCGACTACAATTCAAAACCACAACATCGAAACGTCTAAAGGCTTATCAATAAGTTAGTTCTATCAATATTAATTAGTACTTATTAGGTTAAGCAAAGATTGGCTAGGTAATAGAAGAAGCTATTTTTCGTTTACGTTTTGTGAATGATTAAGGTAGAAGAAAGATTTTTATGAAAGACTTTTATGAATGGCATCGGATTTTACGGAAGTAAGTATAAAAGACTTCCATATTGCGTCGGCTTTCATAGTAACTTCGAAGTAACGATGTTATCGTTACTAAAAAAACTAAGAAATTTTTACGAATTCTTTTTGAAGACAAACTTTGAGATTGAACGTTAAATCTAGTATTACTAAGAGTGCTACTATTCTAAAACCGATCAAGTCCCACAACATATGTCTTTTAGCTATCACTAATAATAATAAATAATCTTCGACTCTACCTTTTATACCAAAATTTTCCTTTAACATTCAGTTTTATCTTTACACCACTTTTTTACATTTCCATTATATTATAGACTCGTTAATCGTTAAGATTGTTATACCGAACGAAAATACGAATAATATTTAAGTCGCGCTAAAAAAAACACATCGCGTGATCTTACGCCAAACCGCCAAGTCCCTTATCCAAAACACCAAATCCTTACGTTCCCAAATTGCCACGCCATTTTAAATTTGAGATGGCATTCGATCAAAAGCGAATGAAGGAAATTGAAAACCTCTGATCTCTCTTTTTCGACTACTTCGGCTAGAAATTGTGAGGAAGATATGTCGACGAAACGTTTATTAAAAAAAACTTGACTAATTAGGTTAACTGATATATTTTCGAATTCGACGTCGGCGTAGAATTTGGTCACGGCGCCGGCGCCTTTCACGATTATAGTTAGTTTTTAAACTATTAGACAATAGATATTTGAAAGATGTTTCCAAGGGTTTTGAAAGCCAGGTTAAAAAAGGAAGTTAATTAATGTAATATTTACGTTTTAGAAAAGACTCTATTATAGTTGGTAAAAAACCTTTTTCGAATTATCGTAAGGTGAAGACCCGCCTTAAGATCTTAATCCCTAAAAACTACGAGGAAAAGGAAAATACGTTAATAATTACCAATGCCTTTATATACATTTTAGAGTATTACCCTTTAATTTATAGTTAAGTTAAACCTTTAAACTTTCTGGTAATAATAACTTTTCATACGCTAACGATAAGGAACCTGTGAATTTGTTCGGAGATTTAGCACCCCTTTATAATAGCGCGGAGTACGTATTTGGTAGCGATGGAGTACGTAAAATAGTGGTCGTAAACATAGCAAGAGGAATCAATGTTGGCGTTATCCATATTTTAATTAAATAAGATCTTCAAATCCTTGAAAACCTTCCCTAAAATTGTTAAGTCTCCTTTATCACTTAAAAATTCCCCTAAGATCAATAAGCAATCCAAATTCTAATTTCTCAAAGGTTTCCCCAGAATCATCAATTTTCTTAAGACGAAGCTTCCTACGGTAGACACGCTTACATAAGCGAACACATTACAGATTCTATTACACAACTTTACTCCTCGAGCTAAATGATTAATAATTATCCTTATTATCGCGATTCGAAAGTGCTAGGAAATATTATCGACAATTGGGAAGATTATTGCGATTTTTCCTCCAGATCTATTAAGATGGTTAATATTAATTACAAGCTCTTTACGGATTTCTCGAAGATTTAGATAGATGTAAAGAAGGTTAATGGGAAGCTTTACAACCTATTTAATATAAAGATGATATCATTTTTGAATATTTGTAAGTGGATGGAGGTTTCTTTTTCTGGATTTCACTTATTATTCCTTGGAATCCTCATAGTTTACGCCAGAGATTATTACCTGACTTTTCTAACGAGAATAAAACCTTTCAAGAAGATTTATGATCATATAAAAAACTATTTCGAATACAACGTTTACTTTGTATAATATTATATGGATTTAGTTACGATAAGATAAACAACGATAATGGTTAAGAAAGAAAAACTTCGATAGATTCTTTTAATTAAATGTTAAATAAGTTGATACTTTATAAATAAGTAATAGGGAAAACTTACATTAGCGAAGTTATATTTCGCTAGTGGGTATAAGCAGTTGTTACGTACGTAAATAAGTTAGAATATGACCTATAGTGTTTAGATATTACCTATAAAGGCCTTTTTAGTTATTTACGGTCATCATTTGCGTCTGTAATAGCTTGAAAGCTAAATTTGATTGATATGTATCCCTGAGTTGATGACTTTTGTAATGAGGATGAAAAAGACCATGCGATAGCATATTATATTAACTATAAATACAAAAAACCCTAGAGTTCAAGACCTAGTTAAAGGTTTTCGGATTTGAAGTTATATTTATATTGGAATTAGTAACGAGTGTTAAACCTTAACGAACTTTCTGACTGTAAGAATTATCATCGTGATAGTGGAAAAAGTTGTTGGATTTATAGCAAGTCCTGTTATTGATTCATTTGTTACCCTCCCATTAATTATTATAAACAACATATTGGTAGATCTTTAGACGTTGGAATGTTGTTGATTCGATTGGTCTTCGAAATAACAGTAGTATTGCATTGGTCAAATGGTGGATGTATTGTTCTAGGTTTGGCAAACTGCTAGACAGTCTGCACTGTAATTTGTATGGCCAATTGCTTGGCCCATTCCCTAGAGTGAAGTGCAACGTACTATACTCGACTTACACCCAATGCGGTAAGTCTCCACAAAGCAATACACTTAACTTGCAGTTTAGTATAGTCAACTTTACTGTAAGTAAAGTTGACCTACTACACTACATGTAATACTATTCCAATACTAGCGGCTTTTTAGTTTGTACGTATACGCCAGTGTAGCTAACCAATCTTTTCTGGTTACCGCTAAATTACCTCTTTGTCAACTAGCGAGACTCCTGTTAATTCCAGTTGACTTACAAATTAAATTGTACCTAATTGCATGCAAATGAATCCTATTTAACCTAGATTGCTTCGTTACCCCAAGGTTCAAGTTCATTAACTCTTACAAAAAGTTTTTCCGCCACATACCTTTACAAGCGTTTACTTTAACTATATTACTCAAACAAATCACCATCCTTAATCCCTTGGTAGTCTTCCAATTTTCCAGCACATCCTTATCCGCCGTCACATGATTTAGGCTTTCCAGGAAGCCTATTAACATATCCCTCGATACGTATGTTTAGTTTATTACTATTTACAAACCTTTCCAAGGCCTTATTTAGTTCCACCTCCATCATAGCATTTACGGGATTGTCTTTAACATCGATCCATTGCAACTCTTTAATTTCTCTCCTTTCATAGGCTTTACGAAATGTCATTACATCGATTATCAGACGATTTTCACTAGTGGTTACGAGCTTTAAAAGTCATTAGAGAAGTCTTTTCGAATCAATACAAATTACCATCGGGATAGGAGGAATCTTTAATTGCCTGGTGATAATGTTAAGGGTTTTCCATAATTCCATATCTATGTTAAAGCTTACCATTATGCCATAAACCTCCGATACCAGTACGCTTCTTATAATTATTTTACACTTAACAGAAATCCAGTAAATTGGGCTATCGATAATACTAAATTGGTTTTCCCGTTTATCTTCATTGACGAGGGTTATTAAAAAGCCTATCTGTAAAAACAAATCGGTGTTATTTTTTTAAAAAAAACCCGTCAATAAAGATCATTAAATTAACTCTTAACAAATCGATTAAAACTATATCAATTCCGCAGTCCAAGTTCTGCATTTACTACTCGAACCTTTTATTTAGCCGATTAAAGTCTTTATCCTTTAGTTTTTATACTTATACGGCGATAAAAAGGTCGTAAAAGACTTTTAGTTGGCATAAGGTAATAATATAATTTCTTTGAGTACGTTATTCCAAGTACCGTTAGGCCTTAACCTCATTAATCTTATTAATTGTAGCCAAAATAACGCCCTAGCCCTTTTAACGAAAGCTAAGGCCGGTATTAACACCAAGTATACGAATTAATGATCTATTAAAATCAAATTATTTATCCTTCGCTAACGTCGTTACCGTCTTACAGTTTCAAAACTTAAAGTACATAATCACTTGTTATTCCAGTGTTATAAAGCCATCCGTTCCGACAAAAAAGGTATCGTTAATTTGTATACCTATTATTCTGAAGTCCTTTTTTTACGTTACTAGTAAACAAAATTCGTATATTAAAGACTTTATAGCCAGCTGGGACTTGAAGTACGACTAATAGGTTAGAAATCAATAAACGCTTGCTTTAGCGAATCCGTATAATGGTTTAATATATCGTATTACCGTTCCTAAAGGGTAAATGACACGGAGTTTCTATTACATTTTTAGTAATACGATCCGTTATAAATCTGTTATTAACTACGTATAGGCTAATGTTATATTACGGTTATTAAACTTTAACTTTCCTTTAATTTCAGTTACTAAATTTGATACCAAAACAACTATTAAACGTGATCTAATTTTTCAAATAGTTAACAACTACGTAGGTATTTAATCCTTACTTTTATTAACATGTTCTTAAACGATTAAACTTGATTTTTCATACGGTTACCCTATAATCTTACTTTTAACTTCGTAAATAATTTTCGACTTAAAGATCGTAACGTTTAGGTTTTGAAGTTTAAAATCGGTTTTCGGCACGAATTGTACATCCCTTCGATTTAGTAGGCCTTTAATCTCGACCTTATTACTTTCCTTAAAAGGTTTGCTGGACATCTTAATAATCCCTTACGCTCGAGGTTTTAATACCAAATCTTCGTTATCCTTCTTTTTTTAACTTATTTAAACAATATTATAAATACGGCTCGGTATGTATTTCTTTTCTTTAACGTTCTCTTTCGAAAGTCGTTCGCGTTGGCGGCATTTTATCGACTTATCGATAACAGCTAAAAGATGTTCATATTGACTTGGTTGTTCAGCTTAAGGGTTTTTATTATTAATAACTCTAATATAAAGCTTAACCTAGGTAATTCGAAAGTATATAAGACCGTTAACATTTTCAATAACTACTTTGGAGTTCTCGATACTTAATATCTTATACGGGCCTTTCCATTTACCCGGCTCCCGTTATACGAGAACTTCACTTTACAACGGAAAAGAAAATACGTCGATTATTATAAGGCCGTTTCTGGTATTAAAAGCCTTATTAATCTGGCGGCGTACCGATTCTTTTTGTAACTTACTTAAGGCTTTGTTATGAACGGTAACACGTTTTTAAGTACTTGCCGAAAGCGTAGATTTACTCGTCAGGCGTAGTTACGCTTTCAAAACCAATAATATTAGTATCAAGCTGTTAAGGCCTACAATAATGTTTAAGCTTTTCACTACCATCTATAGGCGTGCCTCCGGATCTGTAAAGCTTTCAATATTTAACGTAAGAATATTATAAGCTTGGCGAAGTAAGGCGTAAACCCTTTTAACTATTTTAATGCTCTAGTAAGCCTTTACGAGCACTTATTTACACTAGATACCTGTTATTTTAGCATCTTTTTAAAACTTCGCCGCTATAAAGTTAGTGCCGATATCGTAGACAATGACGTTAGGTAGGTTTAGATATGTGTTAATTTATAATATCCTTAATGTTTCCCACGTATTTTTTGTTAAAAGGGACTTTAAAAATTTAGCTTCGTAAAAAGAGATTGCGAAGTTAAAGACATACAAAACAGGCTTATTATTCAAGTGAAATAAATGAATAAAAATCTCGTAGTTGAAATCCTTATTGTTTTTTAATATAAACTTCAATCTCCGGAGGGCTTAAGCATATGTTTAATAGTAATAATAAAGTCTTTTCATGGCTTTTAGGGTAAAATATTCTATATCTTCATACCTTACGGATTTTAAGACTTTATATAACCTATTAACGGCTAAATTGTTAAAGCGCCGGTATAGTCAATGTATCTTCGGCTTCGTTAATTTTAATACTATTACTTTAGGGCCTTAAAGATAAAATTATAAATGCTCACATTTAAAGGAGAATGAAAACCTCTAGCCGTTTTTAACCAACTCGTCTACTTTAATGTTGATATTAATGCCGAAAGTTTTCATATCTTTTAAGAAAAGAAAAAAAGGGGTAAGAAACTTAAAGATATGGAATGTAATTGCTTTTACAACATTTCAAACTGCCATTACCCCTAGTAACTATAGTTATTCGCTTAGACCAAAGCCAACTTTAACTTTGTTAACATTGTTGTAATTAATTTCAATAGCTATAGTACTTTCCCTTCGCAATATTACGTATTATTAATAACCTCTTATTAAATTCCTTATTACCACTATATCTAGTATAATATTTTGGAATATATAGTCCGCGTAACGATCGTAAATGTTAAAGGTATATAAACGGTTGGGGGCTTGGTTAAGGCAAAGGTGAGGGTTTTCACTGCCTAAATAGTATAAAAAGGTATGGTCGACTAATTATTGAGCCGTATTGAAAACAGTATCTTCGTACTACTTAATCTGCTTAATGGCGTTAACGTCGTTAATAAGGTAGTCGTCTTTGAAGTCTGCGATTGAATCCAAGTAATCCTATTTAAAAGCAGGAATATATTAAATATAATATATTGCCTTTTTATTATTACGCTCGTCTAAGGGGACCAAGTTAAACAATAACCTGTTATAGACTCAGGCCGTTGGCCATTGAGCCTATAGGTTACGTGACTATGCACGTAACGGGATAAGCTTGGGCCTGGTCTGGGCGCGAACCGGATATAGGCCGGATACGGCCCGTATACGGATAAGGCACGGCCCGTATACGGATAAGGCCCGGTTCGTGTACAACACATGTAAGGGAACGTAATGAGCTAGGTATTGGCTCTGTCCAAGGGCCCTATACGTTAGGTTACGATAGCCTCTTTTAATCTTCCTCTGTACCTCAATAGTACACCCTATTTAACACTTATTTGACTTATCATCGTAAGTCGAACCATAATATACTATTAAGGTTTTCTTTTATCTTTCCGAAAAAATATTACTTATAATGAATAAATTAATAATAAACGTTAATAATTCAGCGTTATACTTGAGCGTTATCAGAGAGGATAGGCCGTCGATGAATACCTAATCCTCTACCTTTATAAATATACCTCCGGCTCCTTCCGTGCCGACTTAAACCGATATCTTTCGTTTATAAAATACCATAGGTTATATCACGTCGGCTATTAAATAATTGTAATAACCGGATTAATCGACTTTAACTACCAACCCTATATTCGACTTCTCTTATGTCGTCGCGAAGATTTAACAACTCGAAACCGAATTAGCTGCGACTCACGCTGGGTTTCCACCGGTTTAAAACGGACGAAAACGACATGACTAATCGCAATTTGACGGATCTGCTTTCAAGTGGGCGGCGACGCGCCAGAAGATTGAATTCGTATTGGAAGCAGATAAAATGTGAATTAGAAAGGGTCGGCACGCGTTCTTTTACGTATGGGGATACTGTACAGCGGCGGTAAAGCAGGTGGTTACGGCTTACTACGAAGCCGGAGAACACGAGGAATTTGAAGTACAGGATATCCTCGCAGCAAAGACGGGGAGGAGCGGGGTTCGCTACGTATTAGTTAAGTGGAAGGGCTATAATGAGCCGGAATGGGAATTGATGGAGAATTGTTAGCATATTACAGCCCTAAATAGATTCGAAGCGGAATGTGGAGATGCTCGGATTTATGATATCCCGGTATCTCAACGATGGCGTTAAGCTTATGCCAAATGACAAGCACGAAGCGAACCGCACATACCCTCGAAATAACACTTTACTAATGGATAAAGAGAATTTATTGCTAAATGAGGTTATAATATATTAAGGAAGGCAGAACAAATACTACCCGAATATTTCGGATAACATCCGACCATAAAATAGCTTTTATTCCATTTTAATGAAAGTTTACCTATTTATTATTATAATCGTTATCTGGGTTTAACGAGTATTGGCGTTGCTAATATTAGGGTCTTTATTACGACTAGCTCCGAGTATTAGATGATAATAAGGGAGGGGAATGGTAAAAAGTATGGCGAAAACCGGTAAGCGCCGAGGAGAGGGATTGGTAAGAGGCGGGCCGTACACAAGGTAACGTTAAAGAGAGCGAATAATGCGAGGAGGGGCGAATGTTAGGAAAAGCCGATGGCAGATAATACGAAAAGGGCTGGACATTGGGGGAGGCCGACGATAGAGGATAACGTTAAGAGGGACAGGCGTTAAATAAAGCCAACGATAACGGTTGACGAGGAGTAAGGCGAGGGGCGGAGCGGGGGGAGTAACCCTTTAAACGGGTTATCAAAGACTGCAATATATTAGTTTAGGTCCGGGTAACGCGATCGACTCGGGCACGATTCTACGCTCGCTCGCGGTCGGCCCGATTAATTCGTTCCTGTAAAATGTCAACAAATAGGATATAGGCGAAATCGAGGATCATATAATTAAGCTTTAAACATCGTTCGTAACATTTTATAAACCGTAGCCTATATTAGTTATAAAAAGCATAACCTGGGTGACTATATTATTTTAACCCCTTACGCCAAAATTACAAAAGGGCATTTGACGGTAATTGAAAGGAGCCGGAGCAAAGACGTTACGCGTTAAATCTCGGTTAACCGAGGGCGTCCTATCTTTATAAATAAGCAATATAGTAAAAGGTGAAGAAAGGGTTTGAGGTAAATACGGACTTAAAAGGAAAAGGCGACATAGGCGTATAGCTAAAGGAGTAACAGCCTATAAAGCCGGCATAGTAGAAACTTCCTACTCCCTAACGACATTACAAAACCGGGCAAACTAATTAACTAGCTCGAAAAAAAGAAAGCAAAAACGGGTTAATAACCCGGAATATCTCCCTAACACTTATGCGCAAGGGATAAGATATAATTTCCATCCTTTACCATAATAACCAACTAACGTAAAAGGACACATAAACCGGGTAAAGTCGTAAACAATTTTATCTTTTAAATATATTACGAAAGAAAGTTAATTAAAGATCAGCTTTTCGTAAGTTTTTTATTGTAAGCTTACTTTATTATAAACCTTTCGATATACGCGACACCTTTTGACACAATAAACTCGAACATAAAATAAAGGAACGTTAAAGTTTAAAAGTTGGTTAATATACGATATACAAACGTTTTTAGCCTATAGCAAAAAAAGATTATTTTTATCCTTACTATTTCTGAAGATGAAAAGATCCCTTATAACTCGAAAGGGTTACAAGAAGTATTTAATAATAGGGTATTGGTATGTTACAAAATAATATACCTTAGGAAAAGATTTATCGTCTTTTACAAAGGCGCCCGTAACAGTGTAACCTAAGCTAGGACCGTTAAATACGTCGGCTATAATAATAAGTTAGGAAAAAAGGTAAAAATATATAAATTTAAATAACTGGTCAGCTTATAATAAAGAAAAAAACAAAAGTTATAGCGAGGTATCCAATCATGCGGGGGCAATAGTGTAAAAGGAAAAAGGAGAAAGTTTTAAAGACTACGTAGTGGCGTTCGAATTTATAAGAATTAACAAATCGGATTTGGCAAGGGTTACTTATTATACGGTACGCGTTACTAGATATTGAAAATAAAAGCGTAACTTTATACGATACTTTAACAAACGCGTTATACAGCGCTAGCGGTAAAAAGAATACTTTATATGGCGCGTTACGATATGTTAATGGATGCATTATACGGTGCTGGCGGTAAAAATGATGTTTTATACAGCGCGTAAACTGGTACGTTATACGGCGTCAACGGCAAAAAGTAAGCCTTATACGACGCGTTAGCAGATACGTTATACAGCGCTGGCGATATAGAGTAAACCAGCCGAAGCGTTATATAATATGGTAAGCGTAGTGTTACCGGTTTACGTTCGACTCGCGTATTAAGCGAGTACGGCCCGCGTTCGGTATTTATCCAAAAGGGCGCCACAACCCTTATAATATCTGGGAAAAAGGGGGTATATTATAAACTTAAGTTGTTGGCTATTAAACCTATAGATTGCGTGACTATACACGTAACGAGATGGACCTGGATCTAGCCCGGGCACGGACCGGGTATAAACCGGATACGGCTCGTATACAGATAGGGCATGGTCCGTATACGACACGTGTAAAGACACGTAACGGGCTGGGTATTAGCTTTGCCCAAGGGCCCTACACGTTGGGCCACGGTAACCTCTTCTAGTCTTTCTCCACACTTTAATAGTAAACCCCATTTGACACCTACTTAGCTTACTATCGTAAATCGGACCATAACATAACCAAACTTGCTATAAATCTAACATTTTTTATCACTATTGCAACGATAATACTAGCGGTTAATAGATTCGCCTAAAACTTGGCCTTATTAGCGCTAATATAGTCACTGCCTTTAGTCTAGGGCCGAGATCGATAGGCCAAGCCTTAGGCATTATAGGCGCTTGTACTTGCGGTCAACGAAATTAACTACCGTAAGGTTTTTTTTATTTACGTTAAAGAAGTTGCCAGCTTGGGAGTATATATTAAGCGAATTTGATATATTCGCCATCACGGTAACAACCGAAAAGCGCAACTAGTTAAAAAAGCCTTCGCAAGTGGTATTTAGGCGTTATGAGGCGTATTCGAACTCATTAACGCCCGTAACTACTACTTGTACCTATTCGCAAAGTATAACTTTGCCAATGTAAGCTTTTCCTATTAATTTTCAACATAATATTAACTTGTTAAACATTTTATTAAAGAAATTTATTAATATTTCCTTCTCTTTTTTATATACCATTATTATAGTTTACCATGTTGTAGCTTAGTTTATGTAATACTATGCGAGGTGGATGTTGTATTCGAAGTAGCTTTTTATTCTATCGTAGATTTCTTAAAACGTAGTAACTTTAGTAAAGAAGGTTAGGTAATAGTTTCTAGCGTACCCTATATAGAATCCGGGTAATAGTAAGTAAAAACTTAAAGGGGAAACCTTTATCTATTTGAAAATATTTAAAAAAGGCATTATCTTAAAGTCGAGGGGGTTGTAAGGCTTTCCGTCATACTTCTCTGCATCGTTCCAAATTTTAGCGAAGTCCGTAAGAAGCTTATAATTAATATTAACTATCCTGACAGGTTTTAAGGAAAGGTCTCGATAGTTATCCTAGCCTTAGGTGGTGTTTTTTTAGCAGTTTAAGACTTGGAGCTTTTAAGGCACGGTATTAAAGGTAATTGCCAATAGTCTGGTCCAAGGGGTAAAGTCCTGTAATAGGACCAATAATAGGCTTTCATGTGTAGGCGAACGTAAATAGGAAAAGTTTTCAAGGGGCTTAGCGACTAAATTACTAAGGGGCGATAGGTATTGAAAGGTTTTAGGAGGCCTAACGATTTTGCTTAATTGACTGTTGTAAAACGACAACGTCAATAGCTTTAGCCGCGTTAACAGCCCTCGCTTCACGTATTCGGCCGCCGCTAAAAGCGTATTCCGCGCTATTACATGGAGGTTCTAAACTTCCGAACATGTTAACATATTACTTATCACGAACGCGTAAAAAGGATTAATTTATTAAAAGTGAAGGGAAGGTTCCCTAAAACGTGTATATAGGCGTTAAGAATTCTTAATACTTTTTCCTTTCAGCCGTGGATCCTATAAGTATTTTTTAAGCTAAGCTAACTCGAAAAGTATTTACGCCAGCCTAGTAACGTTTCCCTTTAGTACGTAAATCCCCTAGTATTCAAGTTTAACTTTTAGTTTGGATTTAACGATATTTAAATTACCTTTCAAATGTCAATTGTCCTACCTCTAAAGAATTTACGGACTTTAAAAAACACGTCGTTAGAATTTTCGTCGTTAATATGTTTCAAGGTAAAACAGTCGATAAAGTTCGTCAAATGCTTTTCGGTTAAATATTAGTAAACTTTTTTTTTCCAAAGGTTGTAGTTATAATGTTTAAAGAATAGGTAACCGAAGGTTTTAATTACTTCTTTTCTGGTGAGGTCGGTAATAGCTTTAAAGTGCTCACTAAAGTTAGTTATCCCAACATTATGACTTATGTAAGGCGTGTAAAACGCGTAAGGCGAGGGACTTGGCAATCTTAGGCATGGGGACTTAGTGTTTCAACTAGAAGTTGCGTAGGAACCTAGTTATTTGACGACTTGGTAACTTAACGTAAGGTTGTGTAACATAGCTTTCTCAATATAATTTAGTATTTTCGCTCAAAGCAGCGAACTTAACGATTAAGGTAATACAAGGAGTAAAAATAGTAAAGTAAGAGCAAAGGTTTAATGTAAAGAGTAAGGTTGGAGGTCGTTATTAGTGGTAAAAGTTGATGGTTATTTATTATTTTAACATAGGGACTTAGTTGTTTTTCTGCGGTAGTAGTACCCGTAATAGTACTAACTTAGTCGTTTACTAAATTGAAGATCTTTAAACCTTCCAATAGTTAATCTTAACGTCCTTAAAAAGGGTTAATAAAGTTTTTTTTAGTGTTTTCAATAACAATACTATCGCTACCTTTAAGATTCCATAAAAATCGACGTAACCTAAAATTCCTCTCTACTTACTGCCGTTAAAACCGACGTAGCAGTAAAGGCCTTTCCAAAAAATATTTTCTCTACCCTAGCCATAAAATAAATCATAATAACTGGAAATTAGATTCTTTTTTTACTTAGCTAATCTTTGCTTAACCCAATAAGCACTAATTAATATTGTTAGGTCTTTAGACATTGAAATATTGTCGATTCGATTGGTCTTCGAAGTAACAGTAGTATTACATTAGTCAAATGATAGATGTATTATTCTAGGTTTGGCAGACTGCTAGCAGGTCTATACTGTAATATGTATGGCCAATTACTTGGCCCGTGCCCTAGAGTGAAGTGCAGCGTACTGTACTTGACTTACACCCAATGCAGTAAGTCTCCACAAAGAAATACACTCAAATTGCAGTTCAATATAGTCAACTTTATTGTAAGTAAAGTTGACCTACTGCACTGCATATGATACTATTCCAACAAACAGGTAATATATTACACCTAGTACCCTATTATTTCCAGGTAAGAATACTTGGATTGTATAGCAAACTAGGAAGGTAAAGAGGCTGTAAATGATGACGATATGTCCAAGCAAGTTACGTAACATAAAAATACTGCTATTAAACCGATTTACTAATTAGCGAACCACGTCTTCCCATACCGTTTAAGTGGCGAAAATTTTTATATTTACCTTGAATATTAAGTATATGACCTTTTATACACCTTTAAATTTAGCGATTATTACGCGTACCATATGTTTTATGGTATGATGCTCTATAGAGTGGTATTAAGGTACTTAATAGGACGCTATTCGTATTACCTGAAATTACGAAAGAAAAACACTATTGTCACGGAGATTAATCGTTAAGATATTGGTAAGGTTGATGTTAGCTTTGGCCTTAACGAATAATTATTGTTATTAGGATTAACGACTATTTTAATTATTGTTAGACCAATTACATTCTATATATTTAGGGGTTTTCCCTATTTTTACTTTGCTTGAAAGATACAAAGATCCTTATTGTTAACATCGACGTTAATCTCAACAAATTTCTGAAAAACGGCTGGATATTCCTTTTTGTTTTGAATTAGGGGTACCTCTAGTTTTATTTTTACGGCCTAAAGGTAACGGTATTGAATATAATAGATTTAAAAATGCGTTAATTACAACTGTTCTTTAATTACCTTATTGTTAACAGATTATATAAAGTCCTTAAATTTCTAGTGTATAAAGATATGTAATCTTTTACTATAAAGACTATTCAAAAGCTTTATAATCACTACTAAACGTATGTTTAAATCCCTCGAAAATTTAATTTTATGCCGAAAAATAATAAATATTCCAATTGCGAAATTTTTGTTACCGTATTTTACTTGAATAATAAGCCTGTTTTTTATATTGTGAATTCTGCATTTTTTTTATGGGGTCAAGTTTCTTAAGTCCTGGTCAGCGAAGGATATCTGGGAAACGTTGAGGATATTGTGGATTAATACGTATTTGGGCCCGCCAAACGTCATTATCCACGATGTTGGTACTAATGTTTCAGCGGTAGAGTTTTAAGTAAATGCCAAAATGATAGTGATCCAGTTTAAATAGGTATTTTTCAAGGCCTATTGGAGTATTAGAAAGGTCGAGAGGGCATACGTGTTACTTCGTAGGGCGTATAATATTTCTAAGTTGTAAATTAGAAGTTTTATAGACTTGGAGATACGTTTTTAAATAGTGGTAAAGAGTTTAAACAATATTGTAAGCTTTTATGGTTTTGTGTTAACGTTATTGGTTTATAGAGTATATCCTCGTTTGACGAGTAAATTCCCGTTATTAATAAGTACCTCAAAAAGGGTTGTGGCGTACGGTAAGACCTTAAAGGAATTACGGAAGGAATCTGTAAAATGTTAAGCTAACAATGCCTTTAATAACGGAAACAGCATTACTACGATCGATGTATTATTTTTACCGTTATAAAGTAAAGTTATCATATGGTAAAAGCCAGGTAAATGAGATGGGTCATTTAAGATCCTAATTATTACTAAATTTTACGTAATTGTGAAAACTACTAACAGTTTTGCAATGTTTTTTACAACTCAGATGAAACCTTATATTAGGACGATTGACAGTGACAATGACAATGATGATAGAAAAATTTAAACCAAGCGAATTAGCTAATACAATCTTCCACTTTTCGTAATCAACAAGCTGATAAAATATTAATAGCGCAGTCGACTACCAAAAATGAGGAACAATAAAGATACTGAATATATATCAAGCCAAATCTATAATATTGTTTGGGTTAACAGAAAAGAAACAGATAATTAAGATTTGGATATTAAGATTCCAGTATGAGAATTTATCAAAACCTTCGATTGGTCTTTAAAAAAGAGCGCTTGAAATATTATCTTATTAAAACTACAGTGAATATTGCGTAATAAATACTTTTAATGAACTTTGATAAAATATATCAAGCAGTTATACAGACCAATTAAAGTAAACATTTATTAATTTAAAACGTACTAATCATATTATATATTGAATGTATATTAATAATCTTAAATCCATAACCAAGATTTACTAATTACATAAAATGAAAATTTCGGCTTGGTAGGTATATAAATTAACGATACACGTTTTATGGGAATCGCTAGCTTTGTTGTATCGGAAGAATAAACAATTAGAGACTTAAAGGTCTAGACCTACAAGACAGTCGCAACTTTGACAGAAGGCAAGTATTTTAACTTTAATGGATAGTTAATCCGTTAGCATAGTATTAATAATATTAATATATACCTCAGTTTTCATTAAAAAGATTAAGGTATTAACTTAACTATAATTGATAAGACTAACGTGATTAGGATTTAAAGATATTTGAAATAACGTGTTCATGCCAACTATATTGCTACTCTATACCCAGTAAATGCTTTCTACGATCTTTCGATTATGGAATAAACGCAAAACCAGATAAATTAGGACCAATATCGATGAAATAAGAGGTTGGGACGAGAAAAAAAAGGAATTTAGACAGGGAAATGGTATAACGGGAAGCCTTACAATCTCCTCGAAACGAAGATAATACCCTTTTCAAACATTTGTAAGTGGATGGAGGCTTCCCCTTTTAGTTTTTACTTACTATTTTCCGGAATCCTTACAAGATACGTTAGAGATTACTACCTAACCTTTCTAATCCAAGTAACTACCTTTCATGAAGTTTACGATAATATAAAAAGCCACTCTAAACACGATTTTTACCTTATTTAATACCATACAAACTAGACCACTACGAGGTGAATTGTGATAATAGAAAAAGAAAGGAGGAAAAGCGAATTAATGTTTTAAACTAGATATTTAACAATTTAGTGTTATATCAGTAATTAATGAAGAAAACTATACTTCGCGAACATTTACGGGCAGCCGTTACAGGTGTTAATAAGTTTAAATACGCTTTACAACGCCCAAATGCTACTTATAAAGGATTTTTCAACTAGTTGTATTTTTCGTTTACGACTGTGATAACACGTATATCAAATTCTCTTAGTATATATCCCTAAGCCGGTAATTTCCCTAATATATAAATAAAAAAAACTTACAGTAATTAATTACGTCGACCGTAAATATGGCTACAAGCGCCTTCAACGCTTAAGGTTTGGCTTATTAAACCCAGACAAAAGATAATAGCCATGTTAATTCCAATAAGGTTAAAATTCAAACGGACCTATTAACCGCAAAAACTATTGTAATAATAATGGTAAAAGAGATTGGATTTGGAGTAAGTTTAATAGTTAGTTAAATTACCATCTCCTTGACAAAGGAAAGAACAGAAAAATAATATACTATATCTAATACCCTAGCACTCTTGAATATGATTACTTAAAATAAATCGCAGATTTTAAAGGTGATAAACTAATGAATAAAGATAATACCCCTAAGAAAATTAAGTGGTATAAAGATTTAACTCCTAAAGCGGCCTAATAACTAGCCGACCACGCCTTTTTATACATTTTAGGTGGTAAAGACCGTTACCTTTACCCTAATAAAATGTCTAACTCTTTATACACCTTTAACTTTCGTAATCGTCATGCGTATTAAACTTTTTGAGGTATTATACTAGATACAGGTGAAGTAAAATACTTACTAGGAGGTAATCGCAGTATATAACTTTGCGAAGGGAAAGTACTACGGCTATTAAAATTAATCTCCAAGATGTTGGTAGGGTTAAAGTTAGCTTTAGACCAGGTAAAAAACTATCGTTACTAAAGATAACAGTAATTTAAACTGTTATCAAGTTGATCACGTTTTATATTTTCAGGTCATTTTATCATTTTCCTCATTTATTTAAAAGATATGAAGACCCTTGGCGTTAACGTTGACATTAAAGACGACGAATTAGTTGAGGACGGTCAAAGGTTCCCCTTTACCTTTAAGTAAGGGTACTTATAGTTTTATCTTTAAATCTTAAAGGCAATGGTATTATACCTAACGAAATTAGAGATACGTTAACTATATCGGCGTTTTAACTACTTGATATTAAGAAGCTATATAAAGTCCTAAGGTTTACAGGGTATAAATATATAAAATAATTTATTTTAAAAGCTATGAAAAAGCTCCATAACTATTGCCGAATATATACCCAAATGCCCCAAAAATTTAATTTTATACCAAAAGACGATGAAGTATTTGATAACAAAGTTTTTGTTAATGTATTTTACTTAGATAATAAGTCTGTTTTTTACGTTGTTAATTCCAAAACCTCTTTTTACGGAGCCAAGTTTTTAAAGTCCTTTTCGGCAAAATATACATGGGAAACGCTAAGGATACTGTTAATTAACATATCTTTGGGTTTACTTAACATTAATTTCCACGATACCGGTATCAAATGCTAAGATAATGGGCATTTAGTGTAAACAGGTACCTATAAAGGCCTACTGAAGTATTAAAAATGTTAAAAGGGTACATGTATTACTTCGTTGAACCTATAATATCCTTATCTTAGAGATTGAAAGCTTTACGGATTTGAAGGCACGCTTTTAAATAGCAGTGAAGGACTTGAACGATACTATAGGTCTTGATAGCCTAGTACCAATACTACTAGTCATTGAAAATTATCCACGACTGACGAGTAAATCTCCACTATTAACAAGTACCTAAAAGTGAGCTATAGCCTACGAAAAATTACTAAAGAAACTACGAAAAGAATCGGCACTCCGCTAGGTTAATGATACCCTTAACATTGAGAACAGCCCTATAACAATCAACGTGCTTACTTTGCAGTTATAAAGTAAAGTCCTTATATAGAGGAAGCCAGGTAAATAGGAAGGCTTATATAAAACCTGAAGTATCGCCAACTTTAAAATGGTTGTTAAAATTACTAATGGTTTTGAAACCTTTTACACCATTTGGGTCAAGCTTTATATTAGGATTATTAACGATAAAAACTATAAATCTAAATTACCGAGTCAATACGAACTTCTTTTACTCGTTATCGATAAGTTGATGGAATGCCGCTATCGTAAACAACCTCCGAAGAAAAGAAATATTAAAGAGGAGGAATATATACCGGACCATTTTATAATACTACTTAGGTAAGTAAGAAAGAAAAGGATAACAAAAACTTGACACTAAAGCTTTAAGTATAAGAAATTATTGAAACTTTCAGTAAACCATTTAACGAAAGTTATAGATCTAAATTAACGGCCTACTAATTCGAAAAGTCGTATAATTCGTGTTGAAAGCCAACTTCAACATTTCAACCCTAAATATTACTATTTTTAAATCGAGGATTATTTACGAGGTTAAAGGTAAATCTACGGGGTAGCTATACGAAAAATTACGCCTAATTATTCAAGGATACGGCGATAAAGGTAAAGACTGAATCTTTACGTAGTCGCTAACGATTTAGAATATTAATTAGCCGTTGGTATTCACCTTGATTGTAAGTCTGCTAGCTAAGATAAAAAGAAAAATTTACATTTGATAGCCTTAATATAACGTAAATATACACATAGTTAGCAATCGACTTATAACTGATTATATTACGGGAATTAATACAGGAATTACATATTATATGTAAAGGGACTAAGGCTAGATCTGTCGCTCAAGGTGGTCGGATTCTGTTTATAAACCTCGATGAGGAGGGAAAGTAGAAGTCTATAATAGAGAGCTGCTATGGAGCTAAGATGGTGCAACCCGGTCAAGTGACGTATGAAAGCGTGTTCCTATGCAGCTTACTCCTTTTTCTAAAGCATCGTAAAAACGTGTAGAACTACTAGGGTTAGATCCCTGATAATACTAGTCAGGTATTAGCCTGTAACATCACCTCTAAACCCCCCCTCCCCCTTTTTTTTTTTTTTTTTTGTACGCAGTGTAAAAGGTGCGAAGGAAGGCAAAAACGTTATTTAAAACGTTGTGGTATTATATGGAAGGTGCTAGGCCGAAGCGTCACGTGAAAAGTACCCTAGCGCCCCCCCTATAAATAGTCCATAGACTTCAGTTTTAAAAAACAAAATTTTCCTTTAACTTTTAACGCTTTAGCATTAGTAACAGTGTAATACTAGGTATTATAGCTTTCTTTACAACGCCATTAACTATTATAATATCAGTTCAATTCAACAAGTTTTCCCTATATTTGTCTTATAGTTTTATATAATAAATACTTAACTAACTGCGGAGGTCGATAAGGCTATTAAAAACGTAGGTTCGTTTACTAGAAAGCTATTTGGTTTCTATTAACGAATATAAAGTTCCCCGCCCTACAGACTATGAAAATGTATTATAACGGGATTCGTAAGTAAATATACTTTAAATACGTTTATAAGATAACATATAATTAAAGAAAGTTTTATTAGGAGATCGAGGGTAAGTAATTTAGATAACCGTGAAAAAGCTTTTAACTAGCGGTTAGATACTAGTATTCGGTGTCGTTTTTATTTTGTTGGGGCCATAGGCCATAGCTTTGGTTATTTATATAAGCTTTTGGATTTAAATCCCGAAATAAATGAGGTTATAAAGGAGCTGTCCAAGGCGTATTTAGCGTTCGACTTTCAAAACCGGGGTAAATCGAGGTTTTGGTAAGCAGATTTATAAGTGTTAACGAACGGATAAAGATCGTGTAAATTTAGGTAATCGCCACGAAAAAGGCTATAATCGTTCAACGTATCACGTAGCGGAAAGTAGACACCCGATGCGGGGCGGGCTTTATCCCTGCCACTCTTGTGTATTTTGGTGACTTATGGGCTGTATAAGTGATAAATATGGAGCGTAATATTTAAGTAAGGTTTTCGTAATAAGGTAAAAACGTGGAAAACGTAGTTAACCAGCGGTTAGAGAACGTAGTTAAAAGCGACCTAAAATCACGTTAAGGTTTCAGAATATATTGATGCGAAGTTAGGTTGTATGGATGTAAAGTTAAGCAAATTGATTAAAATAGGTAAAAAGCTTTTAGGTAAGGATTTAAACTAGAAACTCGAAAATATGTTTGAATAGGATTCGTCGTCGTTCAGTTATTTTGTTAATATCAATACACTTATTTATTACCCGTTTATTAACAACTTATATGCCGCTTTATTTCATAAAGTAAGGTATAAAATGTTAGTCCCGTTTACAGGCTAGGCTTAAGAGCCCGTCGTTGTATTCGGCTATTTTGTAACGCGATTCAAAAATATTTAATAACATAGTATTAAAAAAGCTTAAAAGCGGTTTTTACATTAGGTATATATATCCTATTCACTTAACTAAAACCTGCCGTTTCGGTAGGTTATAAAGCCGAGTATATTCAAATTAAGGTTTATTACAAGCCCGTAGTATACTTTCGACGTAGTATTTCGATTTTTTTTCGCCGTCGTTACCGATAACATTTACGGTTTACGGTTAAAAGTCACGAGCTTGTTAATTTAGAAGCGGATTTAAAGAGATTCGTACGAGTTGATTTATATAAAATCGAGGATATTTTCCGTCCGATACATCGAGTTTAATAATATAAAAGTCGATTATACGCGTTATACGGTATTTGTCGTAAAGTTACTTAACTTTTTAGAAAATTCTTTCAATTTGTCATTGCTTTTAAAAAAGTTAAATGTTATCGCCGATTCGAAAACGTTTTAAGGGAGAATGTCGCTTATTAACGGTTTCTTTTATATATTATTACGTAACCATTATTACGGTTTATACAAATTTTATAAATTCACGAATACATTAAAGAATTTTTTTTGGCACTCTCGTATAATATTATAACTAAGACGAAAAAACGTTATACTGGTTATATAAAGTCAACGTAATAGTCGTGGGTTATAAAAAACGGGTTAATATTCCTCGTAATCGTATCCTTATTATTTAACTCTAATTAATAACTAGGTAATAAGCAGCTTTAATCTAGTTAGATATAAATGACGAAAAAACGTAAATACGTTAAGATTTCCTAATTCGCGTGTTCGGTTGCGTCGTCGGTTTCGGGGTAAAAGGTAATTTTAGGCGTTGTTTTACTTTAGTTTAATCGTAAAGTCGGTTTTAAAATTCATTGATTTAATTTGAACTCCAGTCGTTAATAAACGTATAGGGAAACATATAAAATCTTTAATAACAATTCAAAAACCACTTTGCGTAAGCTTCGATGTTTATAATAGTTATAGCCTTAAAGGTAACGGCTTTACTTAAACGGTTCTTAATAATTATAAGGTAACGTAGGTTATTAGTATATTTTAAAGTTAGGTTTATTATAAAGTCGATTAAAACCCCGTTTTAAAGCCGTTTGGAAACCGGAAAGAGTTTGAAAAGATTTTGCCAACGGTGTCTCTAATAAGTTGTACGTTTATAAACGTCGTAGTTATGGCAAAAACGGCGGACCGTGCGATATAAGCCGGGTTAAAAGTAAGTTTTAAAAAGAATAATAATAATAATAACGTTGCTTCCTGAGTGGCTGGTAAAAAGTGAATTATAGGTAACATAAGTTAATGCGGTAGTAAACAGCTTGTAAATAGGTATCCAAACACGATCACGAAACATTAAAACCTTATCGTCGTTTATCGAATATTCCGAAATCGAAACCTTTAATATTTGGTTGTCATTGATATAAATATCTGCTGGGAAATATCGATTGACTTTACGTATCGCGTATACCAGTCGAGGATAAGTAATATCGCGTGTAATAACGGCATTCTAATAGCTTTAAAGGTCGATATTAGTAAAACGTTCGCGATCTTTCGGAATAGACTTGCCGGCGACGGTTAACTAGGAGATATTTATACGCGGGAGCAACTCAAGAGCCAATTATTCCGGGTGTAATAGTGAAAGTTTTCGATCTAAAAGACGTGGATCGAAAAGTCTTTTAGGAATATTTTAATTTTATAGTAATAATATATCGGGACGCGTATAATTTATCGCTTCATTATAAACTAACCAAAAACAAAATTACGAGAGGCGTTAAAATTAGCTAATTTGTCGTTTTAAAAGACGTTATATAATTATAAAGTATTCCAGGTTTTTATAATTCATTAAAATCGTAAACGGGCGTGCCGTACCTTGGAGATTAACATTTTATACTTTTAAATAGCTTATTATCTCGAATAGCTCCTTATCGTAAATTTCGTAATTATATTCGACGGGAAATAAACGAAGAGAGTAATATGTTATTAGGCGCAAGTTACCGTAGTTGTCGCGTTAAAGAAAATATTCTTTTAGGGCCTAACCGGAATAGTCGGCTTTAAAAAAAGTGTCTCGGTTAGGGTTTTAATAGGCGAGTACAAGTTCGAAAAGAAAGTTAAGCTTAAGCCGTTCGAAAACAGTTTTTTTCGGGCCCTTAACGAAAAGGGGGACCCTTACGGGTTAGCCGGAGTAATAATTTAATAATCGTCAAGTAGTCGCGGATAGAATTACAGTAAAAGTTCGTAAATTTAAAAAACCCATATATTCTTAAAATCGACGTAAAACTTAGCTATTTCCGAATGACACATAGCTTTTCTAGGATTATACATACGTCGACGCCAGCCTTGATAACTAACCCTAGGTATTTGGTCTTTTAAATGTCGAATTCTTATTTAAAAATATCGAAGTTAAGTTTCGTGGTGTTAAAAATGTAAAGGATTCATTTAACCTTAAGAATATAATTATCAAAGGTGTCTTTATAATAAACGAAGATATCGTTGAGGTAAAAGAAGTAAAAAATATCGAATAAAAGGCGTAACGAATTATTATTATACCGTTAAAAAGTGGTGAATGCATTAAAAAAGCCGAAGGGAGTAATAAACTATTCTAAAAATCCGAAACGTATACGAAATACGGTTTTTTATTTGTTCCCTTACTTAATACGAAGTTTGTATAAAGCGGTTTTAATATCTAGTATAATAAATTACTTAATTTAGAAGATATTCGCGAAGGTCTCTTTAATCAAAAGATATGAGTAAAGATTCGCTTTTGTAAGTGTTAGGCCAGCGATAATCGATATAGAAACGTAACCTACCTTCGGGGTTTTTGAGAAAAAGTATAAAGGTACCCGTCAAAAAGTTATTCGCTCGAATATAACCTTAATCGAATAATTCGGTTAAAGGTTTACGTATATACGGAATTCCTTACGCGATATGCTATATAAAGAGCTTTAAGTGACTTTCGAAGATTAGCCTTAATTATCGGTATAAAAACATATTTCGTAATTTACTTCGAAACGGTAAGAGAGTATCTTATCGTTAAAGGCTTTATTGAATAAGGGGGCAGATTCCTTAAGGTTGTTAGGAAGTTTGTTGTAAACGGAAACAAATGGTTTCGGGGCGAATACTTTAATAATATTTTCGAGAAAGATGATAGAAAACCACGTAGTAGCGATTTGGTCCCTACAGGCCTTTCGTAAAATAGCGTGAAATGTGACGGCGTCGACCCCTTTCAGCGTTTTTAAAACGGACGCGAATCCCCGGTTTTAAACTTAATAATTAGCGGCTCGTTTTAAAAGTAATATATATTTCAAAACGTAGTAAGTAACTCGTTGCTCCTTTATTCAAAGTTTACCTAAAATAACCTTATATTATAAAAAAAGAACGATATAGGCCTATATCTAGTAACGGTACTTATCGAAGTCGATATTAAAAAAAGTTATAAAGGAAATAAGTTGTAGGGAAAAGACGTGCGCGTAATATATGGTTTCGCTAAATCTTCCTAATATAATACGGAAACGCGGTAATTATAAACGATTATTAAATTATTGACTCGCGGCGTTATAATTTTTATTAATCATATTTGTTAAAGTATTAATAAAATAAATGGAATTAGAAAGTAAATTTACTGTAAATAGAAAGCTGTTTGAAAGTTAGGATGGAGCTAACGAATCGAATTAAATTTTTTCCAAATTTTATACACGATTGTATATAGGAGTTAAGCTTTTTACTCCTAAATGTCGATCAAATCTTCGGCTAAAATGAGATATATTTTTATAACGGCTTTAAATTTAAAGTCACTTAAACGTTACATTGGATTCTAGTGATAAATACGGATATAATAGCTATCCTCATCGTAACTTAAATATAGCTCGAGACCTTTATAACGGGAAAGGTCCGAATGGTTAGCCTAGGCGACGCGTTGTTTGGAAACGGCTCGAACAGCGTTTACGTTAATTATAATAATGTCGCCTTGGCTATTCCAGGTAGTCACATTACCGTTATTATTCCCACTACGTAAGACAATCCTAATAATAATAGTATTAGTATCGCCGTAACGAGTACGGAGGTTGTAAGTACGTTCGTCAATAAGTTAAAAGTGAAAGACTCATTCGTTATAATCCGCGGATATATCGAGGGGGAGTAACGTATTAACGCGTATATCATTATTAACTATTTTTAGAATAACGAGTTTAACGGCGGATTTCTAAGTTATATCGCTAATTTCCGCGAATAAATCCTCCTAAACGTTAAAAAAAACGTAAAATCGTTTACGAAATCCCTGTTTTATATTTGTAAGTTGAACGATAGTTGTTTTAACCGCGTTAAGGTCGTAGTAATAGGCGCGAAACATAATTATAAAGGAGTTAGAGTCGTTAATACCGCCGTCACCTCCGTGGGTGGAGGAACTTTCAATAGTAATTTTTACAAAGCTTTCCAACTGTTAAAAAATAAAGTAAAGATGATTTTTTTCAGTATCGATAAACTTCTAGTCCCTACGTAATTTACGTATTATCGTAATTTTTTATACAGAAAATTGTACCTTAATACCAGAAAACTTAACCAGCCAATTAAAAGGTTTGGGTTTAGGTTGTTAATGCCTGTTTAAAGGGGCTCTGATTTCGTAGTCGAAGTTAAAGGAATCTAAACCTTCGTTGTTTAGGAAGTTGACGCGATTTCCGGTAAGAAGCAGTATAGTAACTATATTGTTCGTAACATACGTAGGGTAAACTTTTTAAAGGTAGTATTATCCTAAAAACGTAGGCGTATCGTTAATCTTAAGTTATCGGATTATATTCGTTAACGTATTTAGTACGTCGATACTCCTTCGTTTTAAGTATAAAACGTATTTCCGAACGACTTAGCCCCATTCGATAAGTTCTGCATGTAAAACATCGGTAAAACGTTCGTATTAAGCTGTAAAGTGATTGGAATAAACCGTTAAGGCACTTTAAAACTACTTTTTAACGCGCGTATCGAGGAATTACTCTAAGACCTAAGGGTTTAAATTCGGCGGATTGGAAGATAATAATATAACCCTAGGTTATCACCGTTAATAAGCAGCTAAAACACTGTCAAGAAGGAATAGAAGTTTATATATAAAGTAATTAAGGCCGAAGTTATCGTCTAAGGTGGTTAGATTCTGTTTATAAACCTCGATAAAGAAGGAAAGGAAAAGTCCCTGCTAGAAAGATGCTATAAATCTAAGATAGTGTAACCCAGTCACGTAACGTGTGGAAGCGTGTCCCCATATGGCTTCCTCCCTACTTTAGAGCATTGTAAGAGCATATAGAACTACCAGAGTTAGATTCCTAGTAATACTAGCCAGACAGTAGCCTGTAACATTATATACCCTTTAGGTATGGTAATACGATGTATTAAGCCTTTATATGGATTGGTTAAAACAGGCATCTATTGGTTCCTCACGTATTAATTACACTTTGAATTCGATTAGGTATAAAGTTTTCAATATACGACCTGTGACTATTAGTAATATAAAAAGAAAACTTCGGTCTGGTAGGTATATAAATTAATGATACTCTTTTCGTTGAAACGGTTGGTTTCATAGTATCGGAATAGCAGGCTATGTGAGACTTTAAGTTCTAGAATTATAAGCCAGTTAAAACTTTAGCGAAAAGTAATAAACTTAACTTTAACGGATCTTCAATCCGTTTATTTAGTGTTAATGTTAGGTTAAGCTTCTGTTAAAAAGGCTAAGGAACTAACTTGGCTACAATCGAAAAAACTAACGTAGCTAAGGCTTAACAGTACTTGGAATAGCGTACTCATAACAGCTATATTACTACTCTATACTAACCGGAATCCTTTTACAACCTATTTATCACAGCATAAATATAAAACCTAATAGGTAACGATTTTAACCAGATAAACAAAAGGCTTAAGAAACAGATACAAAACTTGTACCAAGGAATTAATATAGTTATAATAGACCTATCGAGGGCTAAATGAATAATCTTTACAAACGGGTCCTTTGTAAATAACACTGACTTGTCGTTACAGATCGTTTTTCTAATAACCCTCGTTAATAAGGATAAACATGAGGATTAGTTTATAATTATCGGTAGCCTACTCCACTAAATCTCTGTTAAAGGTAAAAAGATTACAAGGAGTATGCTGGTTTTAAAGATTTATAGTATAATATCAGGCTTTAATATAGGTGTAACGTTGTGAAAAACCCTTGACATTATTACCAGGCAACTAAAGATTCCTCTTATCCTGAGAGTAATTTGTACCAACTTAAAAATCCTATTTAAATGCCTTTCAATACTCGGAACTACTAGCGAGAAACGCCTAATAATCAACGTGATAACACTTTACGAAGCTTATGAAAAAGGGAAATTAAGGAGTTCCGGTAAATTAACGAAAAGGACAATATTACTAATATTGTAACGAAGGCGTTATCAAACAAAGATTTGGAGACGTTTGTAAATAACAATATATTAACTATACACATTGAAGGCTACGTTAATAAGCCGCCTGACAAGCATAAATCATGTAATAGCAGTCAAGAATATGCTGGCAAACTAAAGGACTGTTAGGGGATTGACGATGGCGACTTATTTAATTGATACGGTTAAAGTGGAGGCTTATATGGGTTTATAGCAAAAAAACTTTTTATAAGAGTCGATAAAGTCGAACCTCAAAGCCGTAGGGCAATTAAAGGTAATTATGGTTAATTTGAGTACAAATAGGTGTAATTCGACATAGAGGTCAATTGAAATTGACAAGGGTTTTTCCAATTTATAAGGTCACAATTTAACGCTTCTCAGAAAAAAATGTTTAACTATACTGGCGTACGCGTACAAACTAAAAAGCTGCCAGTGTTGGAATAATAATAATTGCAGTATAGTACGTCAACCTTACTTATAGTAAAGTTAACTATATTAACTATAACTTAAGTATATTGTTTTGTAGGTCTACTGTATTAACTGCAAGTAAAGTACAGTATACATCCACTTCACATTAGGGCACGGGCTAAACAATTGACTATACAAATTACTGTGCTTACCGGCTAGTAGTCTTACAAACCTAGAATAATATATGTACCACTTAACCACGCAATATTACTATTAATTCGACCAATCGAATCAACAATGTTGTAACGTCTAAAGCCTTACTAACACTTTACGTATTAAATAACAAAATACCGATATATTAACTACGATAAAATAATGAAATACTGATATACTAATTACATTAACAGATATAATCCAACAGTTTAAACTTGCTACCGATACGCTTACATCTTCAAAACGAGCCCCCCCCCCCCTTCAAGGGTCCCCCTCCTACGCTACTTACAAACGACGTAACTATTACGCCGTTCCTTATCTCAATATGCGCCGACGATTATGATTACTCAGATTCCTCTAATTCTAATTACGATATCAATACCCTATTCGATAACGTTAAGCATGATTGAATTAAACGAAAAATTATTAATCAACTGATTAAAATTTTAGATGTTAAATTATACTTTTAAGTTAAAAATGATACGATGTTACGCAAATTACGTAAAAACCGTAAATTTATTAATATAAGGTAAAATAAATTTTATATTATGTTCCAATGATTTCAAAACTTTATGAAAACTATTCTGAAAGAGTATTACGTTTACGATCATAATAGTGGTAATAATAACCTCCATATTTTTATAATAATATTTTGCGTATATTACTACAACCTAAACGCTATGAAAACCGTTATCACATAGCTTATAAGTTTAAAATAAGGGACTTGTAAACGATTTTTCGGTTCTTTAATGTTTAGAAAACCTTACTTACAGAAGCTGATAGTATAGCTTGGAATTCCGCCGCTAAATGCGCTATTTAAAAAGGGGTTTTGACAAGGCATTTATTAACGTATTATTTCCATTCGATATATTTTCGGATTACAATAAACGGGTTACCCGTACTCAAATAATTAATAGATAATCTTATAACGTTTGTACTCGATATAGTAATGGCAGCCACGTTACTAATGTTGGTATCAGCGTCGTTGTTTTTATTAACCTATTATAAAGAATTCTATTGCCTCTATTACTAGATGAAATCTTTATACGAAAACGACCTCGTCATATAAATATCTAGGTTCTTTTAGTCGAAACGGTCTATTATTTGGTTCGAATTCGATAAAATAAGTAAAAAAATTATTATTCATATGTTCCTTAAACCGAAGTTGAATATATACTTCTAGTTGTATGCTAGCTTTTTAGTTAATACCAACCCTCCCTTTTTTTTTTTCGTAAAGTTGTAGATATTTCTCGTTCGCGAATTCGTTTACCTCGTTCGTTTTGCTTATATCTCCAACATTAATACCGGAAAACTCGAATTATTCTTTAGCAATATCTCGCGGTGTGTCTTCCAATTCTCTTTATTTAAGTCGGTGTTTAATATTTTATTAAGTTCATTATTTTATACTATTGATATTCATCTCGTTTCGTTGTCTTCCGTCAAATAAGCTTTTGTAATGGGTAAAGTTTCCGTCCTTTTTCCTTATTACTTTCCATTCCTTCCCACTATCATTAGTATTTGTATGCTAAGATACTTAAAAATACTTCTCTATTTTTCTTGCTTCCCAACGCCTGTAATGCCAAAATATCGTCGTTTTATTCGTACAATCCCGAATTAGTTTTTTCGCCACGATTAAAAATTAACAGTTTACTAAGTAGTCGTAATAGTATATAGCAATCAGAAAGTATTGTTTCTTTTTTTTCTTTTTAAACTTTGAATTGACGTACGCGAAATAGGTAAACGTAATAAATAGTAACGATATTGATATATTTTTTAGTAAGTAACTCCTTTTACTCGTTAAACGCAATAATGTTTCTCTAACTTCTCTTCATTTATCTATTCAGTTCTGTAATTATCGGATTTATTTTTGCTTCGTCGTTATATATCGCTATCTCGTTCTTGTTCATATTTATCTTGTTTTCGTTCGCATCTATCTCTTCTTCGTTTCTGTATTTCTCATCTTTATTCATGTCAGGTATAATTAAGTCATCTTCAAAACGAACTTGCTGTTGAAAAAGTATTGCATGTAGTGCAGTAGGTCAACTTTACTATAAGTAAAATTGACTGTACTGCAAGTATATTACTTTGTGCTGACTTATCGCATTAGATATAACTCGAATGCAGTACGTTGCACTTCACTCTAAGGTACGAGCCACGTAATTGACCATACAAATTACAGTGCAAACCGGCTAGAGGTCTGTCAAACCTAAAACAAGACATCTACCATTTAATCAATGCAATACTACTGTTACTTCAACCAATCGAATCGACAACGTTACAACGTCTAAAGGCTTATTAGGCAAGGCTAACTAATACTGACCAGTGCTTATTAAGTTAAGTATAGATTGGCCAAGTAAAAGAAAAAGCTACTTTCTGGTTACTCTTTACGGCTACAACGGCTAGGGTAGAGAAAAAATTCTTGTGAAAGACCTCTGTTAGTACTATCCCAGTCTATAACGGCAAGAAAACAGAAAAAACTTTTTGGATTGCGTCAGTCTCCAACGGTAATCTGGAAGTAGGCGACAGTATTAATACTTAAAAACACCAAAAAATCTTCATTAATCCTTCTTAAAAAGCGTTGAAATTGATCGCTAAAAGTCTCAATTCGGCAAGTTGGCAAACGGCGAAGTTATGAATACTACGGGTGCTACTACTAGAGAAAAACAACTAAGTGCCTACGCCAAACAACCACAACAAACAACCTTTGTCCTCTATTACCAACAAAAACCTTCGACCTTACCCCTTACACCAAACCTTTACCCATACTTTACTATTTTTACTTCCCACGCTAATTCAATCGCCAAGTTCGCTACTTTGAGCGAAAACACTAAAAATCGCTAAGTTACACTAAGAAAGCCACGTTGCGCGACTTCACGCCAAGTCATCAAATCACTAAGTTGCCAAGTCGTCAAGTCACCAAATTTCCACGCGACTTCACGCCAAAAACACCAAGTCCCTTACCTCATACGCCTACTAAGTCCTATACAAGCCAAAACATAAAAATATCTCCCCTTAGCGCTCTTTTTAAAACAATTACCGTTCCCCCAAAAAAAGGAAGTTAAAGCCCTAAGAACTGCCTTTATCAAGTTTTACAACAAAGACCTTTAAGCTTTGAATATCGATAATAAATTGACAGAAAAACATCTTACCAACTTCGTTGAATACTTTATCATTAAACACAATAACAATAGCCACGACTCTAACTGTACTTTTGAAAAATATCACGACTTCTTCAACAACTGGAAAATTAATACGTGGAAAACAATTCAAAAAGAGGTCAAGTTAAGACTTGGATCCGAACTAGAAGAACAAGAGATCTTCGTTTAAATACAGGGCGTCACGACGCTAACATAAGCCCTTTTCGATTTGGCCCAGATTAAAGAATACTCTTACAACTTACGACCCAAAGGAAAAACTATTAAAGAACTTTATCGCCCTCATACGCAATCTAGGGGTCTCTCCTTTACCCTCGGTTAAGTTAAGCTTATTTATGTGCTAGTGATAAGGAACTTTTTAACCCGCTTGGAAATTTAGTACCCCCACGTAACAACGCGAAGTACGCTCTCAGCGGAGGCAAAACGCGTAAAGCAAAGGCCGTCAACGCGGCTAAAGGTATTAACGCCAGCGCTTTACACCAGTTAATTAAGAAAGATTGTTAAGCGTCTCAAAGTCGTTAGGTACCACCTCCCCCTTAACATTTCACTTAAAGATGCTAAGCCCCTTAAAAACCTTCTCCCTTTAGATTTGCCTACACACGAAAGCCTACCACTAGTCCTACCATAGGATTTTACCTCTCGGGTCAAGCGACTGACAATTATCCTTAATACCATACCTTGAAATCTCTAAAGCTTAAATTACCAGAAAATACCATTTAAGGCTGAGATAACTGTCGCAACCTTCCCCCAAAATCTATCAAAATAGTTAACATTAACTATAAGCTATTCACGACTTCATCAAAATCTAAAAAAATATAAAGAAATATAATAAAAAGCTCTACAACCTCTTTGACACCAAAATCACACCCTTTTTAAACATTTGAAAGTAAATAAAGGTTCCCTATTTAGGTTTTCACTTACTGTTACCTGGAATCCTTATAAGGCACGCCAAGTACTATTATCTAACCTTTCTTACTGAAGCTACTAAGTTTCGTGAGACCTATGATAGCATAAAGGGCTATTTCGAATACGACGTCTACCTTATGTAATATCACACAAACTTGGTCACTACGCGGTGAACTATAATAATATCGAGAAAAAAAAGGAGAAAACACTAATAAACGTCTTGAATAAAATGCTTAATACGTTAATGTTATACCAAAAAGCAATAGGGAAAGTCCAATCTATCAAAGCCATACTTTGCAAGCAGGTATGGGCAGCGGTTACGGGCGTCAACAAGTTCAAATACGCCTTACAACGCCCAAATGCCACTTTCGAAAGCTTTTTCAACCAGTTGCGTTCCTCGATTACCACTATAATAACACGTATACCAAACTAGCTAGGCATATACTTCAAAGTCAACACCTTCCTTAGCGTAAAATAAAAAAAAACTTACGATGATTAATTACATCGACCGTAAGTACGGGCAACCATAAAGCCTAAGATCTGGCCCACCGACTAAAAACTAAAGGTAACAACTACGCTAGGGTTAATAAGGCCAAAATTTAGGCGGATATATTAATCGCAAATACTATCGTTATCATAGTAGCAAAAGATTTTGGATTTGTGGTAAGTCTGGCTGCTTGTTAACTCGATACCCCCCTCGCCAAACGCAACAACAAAAAGGCGGTATATAACGCTTAATACCCCACTACTTTTAAATAAAACTACTTGGATTAAATCGTAAACTTCGAGGGCAACAAACCAATTAACAACGCTAATACCCCTAAGCATATTAAGTGGTACAAAGATACTACTCCTAACGCAACCTAGTAACTAGCCGACCACGCCTTTTTATACCGTTTAGGTAGTAAACCCCCCTAAATTTACTCTAACCAAGTCTCTAACCCTTTATATAACTTTAACCTTTGCGATCGTTACGCGGACCACACGTTTTAAGGTATTATGCCAGACACAAAGGCAACAAGGTACTAAATAGGAGGCTATTTGCAGTATGTATCGCTATGGAGGAAAAGTACTACAACTACTAAAATCGATCGTTACAATATTATTAAAGCCAAAATTAGCTTTAAACCAGGCAAAAAATTATTGTGGCAAGAGAAAAAGAAAGTTTAAACTATTATAGGAGTAATTACATTCCATATCTTCAAATACCTTACCCCCTTTCTACTTCATTTAAAGGATATAAAAACCCTTAGCATTAACGTTGACGTTAACACAGACGAACTAGTTAAAAACGACTAAAGGTTTTTACTTACCTTTAAGTAAAAGTACTTATGGTTTTATCCTTAAGACCCTAAAGTAATAATATTAAACATAATAAAGCCGGAAATACGTTAACTATACCGGCGTTTTAACTATACAGCTGTTAATAGGTTATACCAAATTCTAAAGTCCGTAGAGTATAACGATGCAAAATACTTTGCCTTAAAAGCCATTAAAAGAATTTACTACCACGGCTAAGAGTATACCCAAACTCCTCGGAAATTTAAATATACACTAAAAAACGATAATGATTTTAATTACGAAATCTTCGTCAACATATTTTACTACAACAATAAACCTATTCTTGACGTCATTAATTCCACAACATTTTTTACGGGGCTAAATTTTTAAAATTTCTTTCGGCAAGGGATATATAGGAAACGTTAAGAATACAATAAATTAACACATATCTAGGCCTATCTAAAGTCTTCGTTCACGATACCGGCTCCAACTTTACGGCGGTAAAGTTTCAGAAAAATTCCAATATAATAGATATTTAGTACAAACAAATACCTATAAAAACACACTAAAGCATTGGAAAGAGTAAAAGGGTATATACACTAATTCAACGAACGTATAATATCTTTACGTTCAAAATTAAAAGTTTTACGGATCCGGGGGCACGACTATAAATAACAGTAAAAGGCCTTAATAACATTGTAAGGCCTATTGGCTTAATATCAACGCTACTGGTTTTTAAAGAGTATCCACGCCTAACGAGTAAATCTCTGCCCTCGGCAAGTGCTTAAAAACGTATTGCAGTCTATATCAAAGCTTTAAGGAAGTTACGAAGAAAATCGGTACGCCGCCAAATTAATAAAGCTTTTAACAACAAAAACAGCCCTATAATGATCGACGTACTTACTTTGACGTTATAAAGTTAAGTCCTCGTAGAACGGGAGCTAGGCAAATGAAAGGGCCCGTAAAAAATATTAAGTATCGCGAATTCTAAAGTAATTGTTAGGACTACTAACGGTTCTACATTTTTCCGAATTACCTAAGTTAAGCTTTATATTAGGGTTACTAATGATAAAAACCCTTAAGCTAAACGACCGAGCCAATACGAAACTTTTTTATATGTTATCGACAAGCTAATAAAATGCCGCTAGCGCGGACGACCTTCGAAAAAGAGAAATGTTAAAAAGGAGAAATATACACTGGAACGCATTTAAAATACTACTTAGGTGAGCAAAAAAAAATGATAACAAAAACTTAGCATTAAAGCTTCGAGCGTAAGAGATTATCAAAACTTTCGGTAATTTTTTTAAAAAGGCGATAAAGTCGAAATTAACGGCTTACTAACTCGAAAGGTTATATAATTTGTACCGAAAACCGATTTTAACCTCCATAACTTAAACGTTATAATTTTTAAATCGAGGATTATCCACGAGGTTAAAGGTAAAACCACGGGGCTATTGTACGAAAAATCACGTTTAATCGCTTAAAAATACGGTAATAAAGGAAAGAACTAGATTTTTACATAGTCGCTAACGATTTAAAAGATTAGTTAACGTTTAATAATCGTTTAAGTAGTGAGGTTTTTAGTAAAACTAAAGGTGAATTTACGCTTGATAGCTGTAATATAACGTAAACCTATATGTAATTAGCAACGGATTTATGACGGATCGTATTACTAAAACTATCATAGGAACTCCATGTTATTTACCCTTTAGGCATGATAATATGATATATGAAGCCGCTATAGAATTGATTAAAGTAAGCATTTATTAATTTGTAACCTATCAATCGCACTTTTAATTCCGGTTAGCGATAAAATCTTTAACATACGACCCATAGTTTCTAATAACGTAAAAAGGAATTTAGCGTAGTAGTCATATAAATCAACGACACCTTTTCGTTGAAATAGCCAACTTTATGGTATTAAAATAGAAAACTATTAAAAACTCCAAGTTTTAAAATTATAAGCCGGTAACAAATTTAACGAAGAACAACTAATTTTACTTTAATAAATAGTTAATCTGCATACTTAATATTAAGGCCAGCCTTAAATTTTGTTAGAAGAGTCAAGATATCATTCTAGCTATAATTGATAAGATTAATACAACTAATACCTAACGGTATTTTAAATAATGTGCCTATAACAGTTATATCGATACCCTGTACCAACTGGAAGCATTATACGACATATCCATCGAGGCTTGAGTATGAAAGACAACGGATAAGGACTTTAACCGGCCAAATGAAAGGCTCGAGTGGCAAATCCGAAACCTAAACCGCGAGATTAATATAGTCCTAATCGACCTATTAAGGGCCAAGTTAATAATCTTTACGAATAGATCCTTTATAAACAACACCGATTTATCTTTAAAAATCGGCTTTCTATAACCCTCGTTAAAGAAGATAGGCGGGAAAATCAATTTAGTATTATCGGTAATCCAATCCACTAAACCTTCGTTAAATGAAAAAGAATTACACGAAACGTATTGAACTTAGAGGTTTACGGTATAATAGCGGGCTTTAACGTAGGCATAACACTATAAAAAACCCTTAATATCATCACTAGGCAATTAAAGATTCCTTTTATCCCTGTGGTAATTTTTATCGACTCGAATAGCCTTTTTAAATACCTTTTAAAGCTCGGAACTACCAGCGAAAAATGCCTGATAATCGACGTAATAGCACTCCGTAAAGCTTACGAAGGGAAAGAGATTTAAGAGTTCAGATAAATCGATAGCAAAGACAATCCCACAGATGCCATAACGAAAACAGTACCAAATAAGGCCCTAGAAAGGTTTATGGACAGCAATAGGCTAACCATACATATCGAGGGCTATTTTAACAAACCGCCCAAAAATCTCAAAACACGTGACGGCGGACAGGGATGTGATAGCATATTAAAAGACTGCCAGGAGATTAATAATGGTGATCTATTTAAGTGGCATAGTTAAAATGACACGGTTAAAGTAGAGGCTTATAAAAGTCTGTAGCGAAAAAACTTTTTGTAGGAGTTAATAAACTCAGACATCGGAGCAATGGAGCAATTAAGGCTAAATAGGGTCAATTTATATAAAATTGAGTGCAATTCAGAATAGAAGTCAACTAGAATTAATAGGGGTCTGGCCAGTTAAAGAGGAGGCAATTTAGTGGTAACTGGACAAGATTGGTTAGCTACATTAGCGTGCACGCACAAACTAAAAAGCCGCCAGTGTTGGAATAGTATTGTATATAGTGTAGTAAGTCAACTTTACTGTAAGTAAAGTTAACCGTACTACAAGTATATTACTTTATGCGGACTCACTGCATTGGATATAAGTTGAGTGCAGTACGCTGTACTTCACTCTAAGGCATGGGCTAAGCAATTGTCCATAAAAATTACAGTGCAGACCGGCTAGCAGTCTGCCAAACCTAAAACAAGATATCCAACACTTGACCAATGCAATACTACTGTTACTTCGACCAATCGAATCGACAACATTACAAGGTCTAAAGGCCTATTAGGCAAGGCCTACTATCACTTGCTTATAAATACCAATATCTCCTAATGCCTTCGGCTACCAAATGACCTCTCCCAGATATAAAGCCCGCCTTAATTTAGGCGTTTCCCTTAATATTACGTTTATTTTACAAAATCGATAAATTCATTTAAATTTCGTAAGCATTTCACATCCTTATTATTAAAGATCTAGTTTTCGTCCTTGTCGTTATTATTTTTGTCGTCTAAGTCTGATTCCAACGTTTCTCTTTCACTATTTGTATCCGAATTATTTAACGAATATTAGTTCTTATCCGACAAACAATCCATACAAGCTAGCTAAACGTTAAAAAACAACGGCTTTACACGTCGTTTCATAAATACAAAAATTAAGTATTCACCTTCACTCAGAAGTTTAAAGATTTTTCCAATATAATTATTAACGGCTAAATGGCAAAAAAGCCAGTTATGAATTAATAATAAGTCGTATAAAGGAAAATTTCCCGTAATAAATATATAAACTAAAAAATAATACCATCGACGATAAAAGGAAATAACACGTAAGTCGTTAATATTATATAAATTTCGTCGGCTATCGTAACTATTATTAATAAATTAGTCATCTAAATGAAAACTCATGTACGAGTTACCCTATCTCGTGTAATAAGTTTGACAAGAAAGCCCTTATTTATTAGGCACTTGCTTATATAAATATTATAAGTGTTACTTTAAATATATCTGAGTTAAGTTTTCATAACACGTGGCTTTACGCAATCTTTTACAGCTATTATTATTATAGTATACATAGATAATGAATATTTTCATTTCTTTTTCGCAGTCTTTTTATTTGTTTTTGCGCTTCCAATGGTATCAAGGTTACATATTCTAGGTATTTGTTTACGAAAACAAAACTACGATCCAACAATTATTAAAAGGTAATTTTATAGTAAATTTTTTCTAGAGTATTTATTAAATGAAAAAAAAATTCAAAATAGCTCAAAAATACTCGAATAAGTACGGTATCCTTTCTCTTTACCGTAATATTTGCTTTGTACTCTTTTTAAATAACGGTACGAAACTGGAAAAGCCTTTTACGAAACCGTTTTTATCGGCTTATGTTATCAACGGCATAGTTTAAAATTGCGATATTCGAGAGTAAGGGGAGTTCGGTCTCGTAATAATAGTAGGTAAACCTTCCTCCTCGTCTTCAGTATGAGCGTACAGGTTTATAAGTCTTGTAGTTCGAGTATTACGACGTTTAATAACCATTAAAAACGTAATATCTTCGATCTTTTTACCTTTATCATTGTTTTCGTAAGTATATTGGCAATTTTTACAAGTATATTAATATTCTTTGTGAATATATTAACGTTTTTTAAGCTCTATTTAAGAGTTCTATACGCTGCTTTTCGGCATATTTAAGTCCGTTAAATATAAAGGGTCGATATAATCAATGTTAAAAATAAGGTAAAAATCCTGGTATTAGGCTTAATTAATTAATACCATTGGTAATGACTCGTCCATTTTCGCGTTCGTTTCGTTTTCCATTTTCAATTCCTCGGGAATTATTTGCCCCGCTAATACGAAATCTCGTATCTAATAAATTGTTACCCAGAGATATTGCGTGTAAGGATGATTATAAAATTTATAATATGGTTTAGATACATTTCTGCAATTAAAACATATTTATACGTTATTTTAAGTTTGTTATTACTATCCGTTGCCTACGTTATTTCTTCGCTAATATAGGTTTCACAAATCCGCTATTATTGTTTTAAAGACGAATTAAGGATAAACTTAATATAGATTCTGATATCCGCAAGTATTTTGTAAATTATGAAAAGTATTTCTCTCATGGCCCTATAGTATTAACCTACTCATTTATTCTTATATTAGTTTTGTAGTTTATATAGCTTTAATGATTACATATTTCGTCGAATATTTTGAAATATTCTTTTCTTTCATTGAGTAAGAAAAAGGTTATTATTACAATTGAAAAACACGGTTACCAAGATTAATATCTTTCGCATAACTTTGTATTTTACCTCTCATTTATATATCCTATTCTAATTTATAAGGTTTTTAAAAATTAGGCGATCATTTACTTTCGTCTGTAATATTATATCGGCGTTTAAGCTATTATTCGTAAGGTGGGTTATAGATTTTTTTTTGATTTTTTTGTAATATATAGGAACATTATGCGGCAAGTTTATTCGCTCTCTTTACGTTATCGACTAATTTCTTGTAAATACGCCTTTGGAATAAATTTACCTTCAGTATTATCTTAATACTGAATATTATTAGGCGAAATTTAAAATGGGTATTAAAAAGTATCTTTAAATTATTTCATTATTATTTTTTCTCTTCGGGTATATTACAGTACTTTTTAGCCACCTTTTATCTTAATTTCGTATTGAAATAACTTTTATGAAGTTTTTGGAGAATGTAATCGTTTCATAAATCTATTTTACTACGATTTTCAAATCCTTAATGTAGTTATTCGCGCTTTCGTTGGCTATTTTACAAAAAGAATCGTATAACTTATCTGAAAAAGTATAATGTATATTATAATAATTAATTATGTGATTTTTATAGCCTGTTAGTATTACCTTTTTTAAAATAATAAAATCTTTTAACGTAGCATATATGTTAAGTAATCATATTATTCGGATTAGGTTCACGATTTTAAACAATCTATCATCAGTTTATCTCTTGAATCCAATTCTATATAGTTTTGAAATAACTAGCTTTAGTTAACTCGGTCTCGTTATCTTCGTTCTTATAGGTTCTCGCTCTTATTACGTAAGTTTTCGTTCTCTTTGCGTAAATTTTCGTTCTTGTTGCGTGAGTTCTCGTTCTTTTTATGTAAGTTTTCGTTCTCGTTGCGTAGGTTCTCGTTCTCTTTGCGTAAGTTCTCATTAAATTTAACTACGAATCGGGAAATTTGTGAGTAATTCGAAAACTGTGCAGGTCACCAATTAATTATATTGAAAAGTAGGGTTTTTTGGAGAGGGTATTTGAGGGGTAGAGGGTGGATTTGTATTGTTGTTGTTCTAATCCAGTGTAATGATCACACTAAATACCCGTGAGTATATAGAAAGTGTCAGAGGGTTTATGTTATCAAGAAGGTAGCAAAGGTACTGAGTGAACAATATCGCAACCGTGCAAGTAATGATCAAAAGCCGTGAGGCTATTCAGAATATACTGAGACTGAATACTTAGATTGACAACTGAAGAGCTATGAAGGAAATACTATCTATGTGGTGCTGACCGTGTCCTTATATCCTTAATCCTTCATACGCCTTCAGTGCTGGATCATGTTGGATCGAAATATGATCTCAATGATCCTTAGTGCGTAACCATAACCCTAAGGTTGCTGACATAAGAGATATCCCCACCTGATGTGTTGGACATCAGGTTCTTAGTGGCTTAGCCCCATACTGGCCTGTTTTCTGACCCTCCGATGTTCTTGGGTCATAACATCCAGCTAGCGCCCACGGATACCCCTTTGTTCTCCAGACATCCCTTCCATGACTTCGGGCAGCCATTTCCCTAGTATAAGTCATACTTGGCATGCACATTAATTTTCCATACTACTAAATTGTAAGCTGGTTACGACGTTGGTAAAGGGTAGCTAATTTAACTTTAATGTGTCGTTAATTTATATTCTTGGTATTGATACAGGTTTTAGCTTTCTTTAAAAGGGTTAAGATGTTAACTTAGTTATAATCGACAAAACTAATATAGATAAAGCTTAATAGTACCTAAAATAGTGTGTTCATAGTAGTTATACTGCTACTTTATGCCAATCAGAAGCCTTTTACGACTTATCCATCGCGATGTAAATATAGGACCTAATAGATAACGACTTTAATCGGTTAAATAAAAGATTTAAATAGTAGGTAAAAAACCTAGACCGAGGGATTAATATAGTTTTAATCGACTTATTGAGAGCTAAGTTGATTATTTTTATAAATGGTCTTCTTATAAATAATACACATTTGTTTTTATCAATCGGATTTCTAATAACCATCGTTAATAAGGATAATCTAAGGTATTAATTCAGTATTATTAATAGCTTAATTTACTAGACCTTTGTTAAATATAAGAGGATTATACGAAGCGTATTAATTTCGGAGGTTTACGGTATAATAACAAGCTTCGATATAGGTATAGTATTATAGGAAATCTTTGACGTTATTATAAGGCAGTTGAAGATTCCTCCTATCCTTGTGGTAATTTGTACCGATTTAAAGAGCCTATTTGAATATTTTTCGAAACTCAGAACTATTAGCGAAAAACATCCGATAATCAACGTAATGGCACTTCGCAAAACATATGAAGGGAGGGAGATTCACGAGTTTCAGTAGATTAATGAAAAAGATAATCCTATTAACGTTATAACGAAAGTATTATTAAATAAAGCCTTAAAAAAGTTTGCAAATAGTAATAGGTTGATTATACGTATCGAGAGTTACATTAATAGGCCGCTCAACAAGGTGAAGTTATGTAGCGGTTAGGGATATTCTAGCAAATTGAAAGATTATTAAGGGAATAATAATAATGATTTGTTTAATTGGTACGGTTAAATTAAAGTTTAATATAAGCTTATAGCAGAAAAACTTTTTATGAAAGTCGATAAAGTCAGATTTCGGAGCTTTAGGGCAATCGATGGTAATTAGGGTTAATTTAAGTGTAAATGTGTATAATTCGATATGGAGGTTAACTGGAATAAACAGGAGTTTGACTAATTAGCGAGGTTATAGTTTAGCGTTTACCGGAAAAGATTGGTTAATTACACTAGCATGCGTGTACAAACTAAAAAGCCGCAAATGTTGGAATAATAGTAATTGCAATGTAATAGGTCAACTTTACTTATAATAAAGTTTACTATATTAATTGTAAGTTGAGTGTATTGTTTTGTGTAGGCCTACTGTATTGGTTGCAAGTCAAGTACAATATACGCCTACTTTACATTAGGGCACGAGCCAAGTAATTGGCCATACAAATGCGCAGACCGGCTAGCGGTCTGCCAAACCTAGAACAATACATCCACCACTTGACCACGCAACACTACTGTTACTTCGACCAATCGAATCGACAACGTTGCAACGTCTAAAAGCCCTACCAACACAGCAAGTTATAAAAGTAAAAATACCGACTGTAAGTAAAAATACACATTTAACATAGATTTGATTCAAGCCAAGGGACGTAACACGAAATATATACGGCATCCCAAAAAAGTCAATTCAATATTATAATTTATGGTAGAAATATAACAACCACAATTTTGATAAACTTTCATGATGACCAAAAATCACTATAAATCCCGTATTGGGATCCTTGAAATAATGTATCAGTATTCACTCCAACCTTTCATGATATGGCATGACAAAGTAAAACCCATTCAAAAAATCCTGATAACATAACATACCGTGGCAATATCCACTCCAAAAAATCCTGCCAGCCGTGAGCCATGCCATGATGGCCATGATTACGATAGGTTACGGAGTAGCCTAATTAGGGCACGGCACAGTAGCTGAGTTGTCGTGGTTGGTTTATACGCTCTGCGCCCGGCTCCATCAGTGTCCTCCCCCCTCGGATTCGTGCTACGAGACACACACATAACCACACGCTACGCGCCCTCATCCGCCGACCCCTTGACATCCGTTCTCGGTAGCGAGGGCGTCAGGGTCGACTCTCGGCTGAACACGCTCTTCTCCTGCTGCACAGCCACGTCGTTGTTGAGCAGGTGGCTGGCGTCCTTGACCCAGAAGGCGACGACGAGCGCCAGGACACTGAACGGGATCGTCGCGTAGAAGAAGGTGCGGTAGGCGGTCGCGTAGCTCGCCTTGAACGCGGCGTCGGTGGCCGCAATCACGCCGGGCGTCGCGTCTGGCACGGCGGCGAACGCCAGTGGCACGCCTACAGCGTTCTGGATCCTGAAGATCGCGAAAAAAAAGTAAAAGAAAAGAAAAAAGGTCAGCGGCGCCGTCCACACACATGGCGTGAAGAAAAGGGAAAGAAGAAAAAAAAAAGTTTCTCTGGGGAAGAACTCACACCGCTGGAATCAGGCTCTCCATATTCGCGGGGTCGTAGCCGGCCGCGACGGCGGCGGCAGCGATGTTGCTGGCCAGGACCTTGTTGACGGCCGCGGTCATGATGGTGGAGAAGACGGCGTTGCCGACGGAGCCGCCGGCGGAGCGGAAGGTGCCGAGCAGGCCGGCGGACACGCCCAGCGCCGACGGGGGCACGAACAAGCCCGAGGCGACGTAGGCCAGCGTCGTGACCCAGGTGAAGCAGCTCTGGCCGAAGAGCTGCATGACGCTCCACGCCCAGGCGCTGCGCGGCACCACGGCGGCGTAGGCGCCCGTGAAGACGGCCTGGACCAGCAGCGCGACCAGGATCTGCAGCTTGATGCGCTTGATGAGGTGCACGCAGCTCGGCAAGATCCAGCCGCCGAGGAGGCCGCTCATGGTGGAGGGGATCAGCATGCGGCCGATGGCGACGGGGTCGTTGGTGAACATGAACAGCATGCCCTGTGGCGTCAGGGTCATGACGCCCTGCCAGACCATGCCCGAGAGGAAGAGTAGGATGAGGTAGATGGTGAACTCGTTGAACATAGCGAAGAGCTTCCACGGGAAGATGGGCTGCTTTGCGATGGTGAAGTCGTACCTGGAGGGCGGACAAGGTCAGTGGCTGCCGGCAAGAAGGCGACATGTGCTGTACCGATACTGTACCACGGAGGGTACTTACGTGAAGCTACCGACGAGGAGGACAGCGCCGATGCTGGTAGTCGCAGCAACTCTGGGAACCGAGAAGGTTGTGCGGCCCAAATCAGTCATGCCAACCAGAAATAGGATGAGTCCGGCAGCGAAAAGCAGCAGACCAATAAAGTCAAGTTCCTTGAATTCTTGCCATCGTGTCCTCTCGTACTAGTCTCGGAGAGTCAACATGGTCCTAACACGGAAGGCTTCTTGACGTACGTCTCCCTGAGGTCTTGATGGTGGCCAATAGAAGATGGCCGTGCCGACCACACAGATGACCGAGTATATGATGGCAATGTAGTCTGCTCGGTAGTGTCAGCGTGTCTATGAGCCAACATTGCCCAGGAACCCAGTACTAAATGGTGTATTTTGCAGAACAAATAGTTGCAGAGCAAATAGGGAACTACCTACAGCACCACCGCCATGTAGCGTTGACGAAGAGTTGGGTAGCGATGTAGACGCTGAGACATCCAAACGGAATACCTAGAACGAGTTCAGTCTATGACTTGAGCGAAAAATGGTCCCCTGGGCCGGGTCAAGACGATATCGACTGACCTATAGCCCCTTCGGTCCAACCCAAACCAAGACCTCGATACTTGTTCGGAAGCAATTCAGCAATGCCTGTGCACAATCGTGTGTTAGCCAGCGGTTGTAGGCAAGGAGATAAGAGTTCTGTAAGCCTCGATCGACCCTCTCGAGCCCAGGAGGTTGCCATCGCAGGACCGGGCCCCAAGACGAATATTCGCAACACTCGAATCGTGGGCACGCCGCATCACTGACCCGGGTACCCGACAAAGATAACGCCAGCACCAAACCCAATCTGACCAACAGAATTAGCATTCCTCGTGGTATTGAAAGCAGACAGCTGTTGCGGCTTTCAGTTGAAAGCATGGAGTGAGTAGGACGTACAACCGTGGATCCAGCCGCTACACCAAGAGTGGTATTTGCAGTACCACCAACAACCTGTATTCATGGTCAATGCACATCCTCTACCGATTCTCCGCATAGAGTCGGGGGGAGAGAGTATATATAGAAATATTCAGGCGTACACCACCAATCAAAGTCAGGCACTGCCCAAACATGAGGACATATCGTCGGCCGAAGATGTCGGACAGAGCGCCGGCAATGGCGAAGGCAACAGCAGACGCCACGGACCATCCGCCAGGAATCCAGATTATACTATCCGTGTCACCGAGCTGCTGGCCGATCTGCTGCAAGATACCGACTGGGAGAAGAAGTCCGGCGCTTATGCTAGGCACGAAACTCAGGCCCATGAACTGTCAAGAGTGGTGTGTCAGGTCACCATACGCGTGTCTGTCGGCATGCTTAGACGGGAGGCCTCACAAACACGGCCATGATGGTGCTCCAGGAGACAGTTGGCTCCGGTTGGTCGACCGCATCCATCACATTCTCCGATGGCGCCGTGTTCTTTACGTAGGCAGGACTGTCAACATCCTTTCCGCTTTTGGCCATCTCGATTCGGCCGCCTGGTGACCCATGGTCGGCCATGGCGAGTCCGTTCTGTGAGATGTGATCGTCGTGTGGTGTGTTCGAGGACATTTGATCATCCACTCGCATTCATTCCAGGAGGACATACCACAGTACATATAGGCTGTATGTACTTGGCAGCCCTGAGTATACCTGAATATAGATTTGCTTCCACCAAAGCTCAAGGAGCAAATGGTCTGCTCAGGTCTGCAGATCAGTTGAAACCAAATTAGATTCTGATGCAACTTGTCCATATCTCCTGTCGTACATACTCAGGCCACCCTGCTATTTTCAGGGTGGTCCAGGCTTCATTGAGAAGGAAAATCACCAGCTCAGAAGTCTTAATCACAAATCCGTAAATTTACATGGATGTCATCTTGTACAAAAAAGATTCCATATCAATATTGATCTTGAACGTTGCAAACTTACTGCGAAATTGCAGGTAAAGAAAGTATCGCCCCACCCCCCCCCCCTTCGTGCTTTGCATTGCAATGTCAATTGCATTGCATTGTAATATCGGTTGTATTGCATTGCTATTTCAGTCGATTACAGGGCTTACTATCTTTGTACACGTCATAGTTGGAAACTTCCTTTAATGGACCATAATCTCTTTGCTTGGGGTCTAGTTAGCCTTGTTTTGATGATTATATAGTGTTGTAGCAAAGGAAACCACCCAGTAAAATCGCTGTTGATACCAAGGTCTAGGCCTACACCGGAGCTAAGAGAATTGACTCAATACGCACTACAGTATAGTGGACAGGATTGCTTGCACATCCTGGTTATAAGGTTAGTAAGGTTGCCATATAGACAGACTACTACAGTAGCCATGGCCTCGTCGCTTCTACCCCATAACACAACGCCTTGTTCCTTTGAGGTTGAAGAACCTATGAATGGCTGTAAAAAAAATCAAACAAACAGTTTCCTGAGCTCTTTGGCGTCCTTAAATTCCAACATATTGTTACACCTTAAATACTGTTTTTAAACCACAACTCATTGCAATTGTAATTTCTAAACCCCCACTCACTGGGTTACATAATAATAGTTGCTTACATTTCAATTTGACGAGTTTTCTACTAATGGCATTAGTTTCATAAAATTGGGTTAATATGAACTGTTTGAACATTGCAGGTGATTTTATACCACAAAATGTAGTTTTTTACAAGGGTGAATTTTGAATGGAATTCGCCTGAATTATATGCTTAAACAGTATAAATAGCTTAGATAACAAATTGAATGTTTTGCAATTGTAATACATTGTTTACAACTAGAATACTACTTTTTCAATTCGATAGTAAAGCATATTTTCAATGGATTAGGGAACATGTTGGCACAGTAGAAATTGCAGTATAGTCAGTCAACTGCACTGACTGCAAGTTAAGTGTATTGTTTTATGGGTTGACTGTACTAACTGTAAAGTCAAGTACAGTATGTACCCACTTCAGACTAGGGCACGGGCCAAGTAATTCGCCATACAACTTAGTGTGTAGACTTGCTAACGGTCTGTCAAACCTAAAATAATACATCTACCACTTGATCACTTAATATTATTGTTACTTTAACCACGATTCGAATCGACAACGTTACAATGTCTGAAGGCCTATCATTAACAAGGCTTATCAACACTAATTAGTGTTTATTAGGTTACGTATAAATTGGCTAAATGAAGGGAAAAAATTACTTTCCGGTTATGTTTCAAGTGAAACCAAGGTAAAGGAAATATTTCTACAAAAAACCTGTGGGAACAGTAGTAATTGTAGTGCAGTAAGTCAACTTTACTTACAGTAAAGTTGACTATACTGACTGCAAGTTGAGTGTATTGTTTTGTGGGTCTACTGTATTGACTGCAAGTCAAGTACAGTATGCGCTCACTTCACACTAGGGCATGGGCCAAGCAATTGGCCATACAAATTAGTGTGCAGACCGGCTAGCGGTCTGCCAAACCAAGAACAATACATCCACCACTTCACTATTGCAATACTACTGTTGCTTCGACCACGTTTCGAATCAACAACGTTGTAACGTCTAAAGTCCTACCAACAAAACCTCTATTATTACGTTAATTTATAACGATAATAAGTAATTTTTTTTTTTTGGATTGCGTTAATTTATAATAGCAATCCGGAGTTGACAACGATATCTGTTGATACGCTTTGACAGGTTTTCCTTTAGACGTTGCAACGTTGTCGATTCGAATCGTAGTCGAAGTAACAGTAGTATTGCGTAGTCAAGTGGTGGATGTATTGTTCTAGGTTTGGCAGACCGCTAGCCGGTTTGTATACTTATTTGTATGGCTAATTACTTGGCACATGCTCTAGTATAAAGTGTATGCATATTGTACTTAACTTTACAATAGACCCATAAAAAATACACTTATCTTGCAGCTAATATAGTTAACTTATTTATAATAAAGTTGACTAACTGCACTTCAAATACTACTATTTTAATATTAGTGGTTTTTTTGTTTTATATGTGTATACTAGTATGGTCGATCAATTGATTTCGGTTGCCACCGAATTGCCTCCTCGTTAACTAGCCAGACTCCTCCCAATTTTGAAGCCAAATTAACCTTAATTGCCCTACATTTCCGAATTCCGATTTTATCAACTCCCACGAATAAGTTTTTCGCTACAAACTTATGGAAACCTGTAATTTAACCATACCAATTAATTAAATCACCGGTTTTATTTCTTAAACAATTTTCTAATTTACTAAGGTACCCCTACTTCCTTTCCTACTCGCCGGCACGTAACTAAATTTTACCAGATAACCTCTTAATGTTGCCTTCGATACATATAGTTAATTAATTGTTATTTACAAACTTCTTTGAAACCATATTAATATTGATTTCGTTATGATATTAGTTGCATAATCTTTATTATTCATTTATCCAAACTCTTTTATTCCTCTATTTTTGTAAACTTTACGAAATACTATTACGTCAATCACGAAGCGTTTTTCGCTAGTAGGTCCGAATTTTTAAAGGTATTCGAATGAGTTTCTCGACTCGATACAAATTACCACCAAAATAGCTAGCATCTTTAGCTACCTAGCAACAATGTTAAAGGTTTTCTACATCGCTATACTTATATCAAAACCTGCTATTATACTATAAACTTATTAATTTAATACGCTTCGAATAATTCTTTTGCACTTGATGAAGATTTAATAAATCAGGTTTCCAGTTGTTTTAAATTAGTTTTTTTTATAATTTTTCTTTATTGATAATCTTTGTGAAAAATCCGATCTATGACAATAAGTCAATATTATCGACAAAAATATTCTTAAAGATTATTAATTTAGCTTTCAATAACTTGATTGAAACTATATTAATCTTTTGGTTTAAACTATTCATTTTCTAATTTAAACTTCTGTTTACTTAATCAAAGGTTTTGTGCATTTCGTTTTGCGTTTAAACCGTCATCGAAATATCATATAAAGCTTTCGCTTAGCATTAAATATAAATATAGCTGTTATGGACGCGTTGTTTCAGATATCTTTAAGCCTTAGCTTTGTTAGTTTTGTTAATTATGACTCAATCGACGTCTTACCACTTTTCACAGAAACTAAGGCAGATATTAATATTGTTATCACTATGTCTACAGATTGACGATTTGTTGAAATTAAGATATTTACCTTTTACTAAAGTCGTAACCAGCTTGTAATTCCAGAACTTTAAATCTTTAATCACCTGTTATTCCGATGATATAAAGTTTGCAATGTAGACAATAAGAGTATCGTTAGTTTATATACCTATTAAGTTGATTTTTTTATTTTACGTTATTGATGAATACAGGTTATGAGTTAAAGATTTTATATTCAGCCTGGACTTAAAGTACAATTGGAACGTTAGGAATGAATAGACGCCTATTTTAGATGGTTCTTATAGTAATTCAATATATTGTAAAATTGTCCTCAAAGGGTATTTTTTACGGGGGAATTGCCATAATCCTAATAAAATGATATTTCAAAAATTAATTGTTAATTTCGTGTATGTTTCGGTAATATCACAGTTATTAAGGACGAACTTTCTATTAGATTTAGTTATCAAAATTATTGTTAGTACAATCATTAAACTTTGATTAATTTTCTGAATTGTTGGAAATTGCGTGAAAATCTAGTTTTTACCTTTATTACCATATTTTTGAGGTATTAAACGTGAATTTACATACAGCCACCTTGTGGTCTTACCCTTAACCTCGTATATAATTTTTGATTTGAAAAATCGTAACATTTAGATTTTGAATGTTAAAGTTGCGTTTAGATGCAAATTCAATCATTTTTCGAGTGATAAATTCATCAATCTCAACCCTATATCTCTTTTTTCCAGGATTGCCAAAGGTTTTAATAATTGTCAATACAAAGAGTCTAACAGCCAAGTTTTTTTTTTTTTTTTTTTTGAAAAAAGAATCATGTTAATTCAAATAGTATTGTAAATTCGGCTCAATGTGTATTAAGTATCTTCAATATTCTTTCTTTTTGGTAGTTAGATACGTTGTTGACGTTTTATTAGTTGATCAATTATGGGAGGTGGAGGATAGTATTAACTGATTCATTTGGTTCGAGGATCTTTATTATTATCATTCTCGTTTGTTGCTTTAATATAGGGTTTAATCTGAATTGTAGAGAACGTTGTAAGATTTTTTTTATATTGACCTATCATGGGATAGTACCCGTCACAAGGTATTATACTAGCTGCTACGAAATATACCTGCAAATACCGGCAGGAGGAATCGTAACGCGAGGCCTCGAGGCTTGCAGGAGTTACTCTAGCCCCTTGCTATCCTTCCAATTATGACTTTAGGGTACCTCGCAGTTTAGAGACCCGTAGGCGTATAAATTGTAGCTTTGGTCGGATTGTAATTTACGGTCGTTTTAATCTCCGTTTAACGCTTAATCGCGCCAAGGATACGAACGTATAAGCTTTTCGTAAAGGGAGAGACCCGTAAAGTTGAAAAATTTAGGTAGGAGCCCATGTAAAAAGTAGAAATAGAATGCATATGTAGTTAAGCATAGGCGTCATAGGGTGTATTTTAGTGATAGGGGGCTCTTAGTATATCTGCAGTGGTTTATACGTCGCCACTTATTATAAAAAGGGGGCCTTTATTATTATAACACCTTAATTTAAACTTTTTTGTGAATAAATAATAACATAACTAAGAAAAATAAACGTTACTTTGTATTTTAATACCCATTTACACCTTAGTTAGAGTAACTATACTAATTTATAATAGTGATATTATTGTGTAAAGGAAGTATTGTACGCATGCGAGCCATGCACATTCGGGCGTGGGAATTATTGATTTCTAAACGCGTTAAATGCGCCACATATATAACCCCCCCCCCTCCCTCCCTGGTTTTTCGACCTTTTCTCCCCCTCCTCCCTTCTATGACCCCTTTAACTTATACGATTAGTACCCACCACGCCGTTAATAATAGGGAGTAAATTTTTACAGTTTATATGCGGTTCTTATTAGTAGAGGTTAGTAATAGAGTTTGTGTAAGTAAAAGAGAGGGTATATAATACGCTCGTTATATGCATATAAACCTTAAAAACTCTGAGAATAAGATATTAGTCCTAACGAAAAATGGTAGTAATAAAGAATAAAGATAGGTGTATTTCCGTCGTTATTAATATCATTAAGCTGTTGATGATTTACCGCGCCACTATCGCGGCGAAAGCGTTTTTTAGGCGTTTAATCGCCTTGCGATGATTCTTTCGCATATCTGTAAAAACGGCGGAGGTCGGTGCAGTATAGGACGTTATAGCAGCCTTACTGGCGCGATAAAGCTCCGTTATTAAAGGGACCATAGCAAATGTAGACGGTGGCGGCAACGAAATTAGTAGTAGGAGAAAGAAGGGTTTTATCTCTAATTAGCTTATTACTCCTTTTCTTATCGTTATAATTACCTCTCCTCACGTTGCCGTCACCACTATTGCTCCGAATCCCTCCAAAAGACTTATAATCCATTTCTGAAAGAGATGAACCCGCTGGGAGGGAGCTGTTAAGGCCTTGATAACGGTTATTATGAAATTAGTAAAGGGATAAGTCCTTTAATTTGTCGTTGATAGTAGTAATAGTAATGATAGGTATGTATATAAGGCCTAGTGAGTATTATATGTGAACGCCAGTAGATGTAAAACGTATTCGTTGCCAGCGGATAGAAAAGGCTGTTATGGACTCAAGCTATGAGCCATTGAGTCTATATGTTACGTAACTGTGCATGTAACGGGATAGGCAGTACCAGGTCCGGGTCCGGTCCGGGTGCAAACCAGGTACGGTCTGGGTATAGATCGGGTACGGTTCATGTACGGCACGTGTGAGGTCACGTGACGGGCTGGGCACTGGCCGGGTACTGGCTATACTTATAAGCCCTGTATAGTAGGCTACGATAGCCTTTTTTAATTTTTTACCCTACCTTAATAGTAACCCTATTTGATACCTACTTAGTTTACCATAGTAAGTCGGATTATAACATATTATTAAGGGTTTTTGTATCTTTTCAAAGGAATATTACTTATAATAAACGAATCGATAACAAACGTTTATCATTTTACATTATATTTTAATGTTATCGAGGAAGATAGGCTATTGGCAAATTCCTAATCCTCCACATTTATAAATATATATTTTACCCTTTTCAAGCTAACCTCAGCCGATATTTCTCGTTTACAAAATCACGTAAGTTGTATCGCGTTGGTTATAAAGTAATTTTAACAGCGGGGTTAATCGATTTTATCTATCGATTTTACGTTTAACTTCGCTCAAGTCATAATTAAGATTTAATAACTCGAAGCCTAATTAGCCGCGATTCGCGTTAGTTTTTTACTAGCTTAGGGTAAGCGAAAACGACATAATTAACTGTAATGCGACGAATTTATTTTTACGTAAGCAGCAACGGGTTAAACAATTAAATTTATATTAAAATCGGATAAAATATAAATTGGAGAGGGTTAGTATACGTTCTTTTATGTATAGGGATATTATATAGCAGCAGTAAAGAAGGCAGTTACGCCGTATTATAAAGCCAGAGGATAAGAGGATTCATACAACGTAGAAAAGTTTCTCGATTATATTAAGGCGATTTTAAACGACCCTTACCGAGTAAATAAAACATTAATTAAATTAAAGGGTTTAACTATAAATAATAAAAACCTATAAACATTATTCGCTATCAGGTTCGAGACACTTAGCTTAAACGGACGGCCTAAATTAGCTTTCGGTTATAAAGTGTAATTACTTACATTTCTGCATATCGTTACATATCCGCGACAAATCCATTATGATAGGTATTAGTCGGGTAGACTATATTGTAGCCATAAAAAAGTACTGAAAACTCGCCTATAAGTTGGAATCCTTAAACTTAAAACGATGTTTTGGTCGTTAATTAACAAAACTCTTATAGATTTAACGGCCGGATAGTAATAAGATTATAGCAAAGGTTTACTCTTTTTAAATACTTTCATTAAAAGGTTGTAATAATCACGGTTAATTATCCCGATACCGCGGCTGATTATCTTAATAAACCCGTTCGATACGCGCTTAAAACTAAGGATGTAAGGCAACATAGTCGACGGTAAAAAACGGGAGGCTAAGTTTACCCTGTGATGTTACGTACGTTATAACTCATCGAACCATTATTAACGTGACTAGAAAATTCGCCCAGTATTACCTCCTGCATAGGTGTATACAGCCTTAGTTAAAAAGATAAAAAAAGGTTCTTTATTAACGGCGACGGGAAAAGTTTAACTTCTAAATACAATTTCATTTAAAGGTTATATAGCCTTAACAGCATAATTGCAAAATCGAATAAAAAGGAGTTTAATTTAATTGAAATACATATAAATGAGGATTTATTTCTTATCTTTATAATTTTTAATAACATTAACTTTTTGAATGCTTGAGTCGATTATAATTATAATTATTATTATACTGTAAATAAGGCTTTAATATAACGGTTAAAGATGAAGTAAATTCGGTTATTACATCATCAAAACTTCGGTACGATATTAGAATTACGGAAAAATACGCGTATTAACCAAATAACCAAGTTCTGAATCAATATTAACAAATAGTCAAGCCCGATATTAATATATATTATTTCCGGAATAACATGGAATATAATTTTAGAAATACCTTGGATGCGATATTGAAACGTAATCTTAAACGTTGGCGATAGTTGTTTGGTAATTTATGATTATGGAGTCTTAGTTATTAATACGTTAATAATACGTTTTAGGTCGGTGGATATACGGGGCGTAATAGGTTCGGTTTTTCTCAATTTAATAAAGTATTCGTACTGAAAAATATAACGCACATGGGATCATATCGGTAAACTTTTACTATTAGACTTTGCGAAATAACTCTAATTTTACAAATGATAAAGATAACTACAGTTAAAGAAAAAAAATGATTAATTACGTCTTTTACTAAATTGAAAAATGAAATTAGCTACTTATTCGATAAAAATAAAGCTATAACCTTACATCTATATAAAGTAAAATTCGATTATCACATTTAAATTGAACTCAACAAAAATAAACCTTTACTCAAACGACTTTAAGGGATGTTATACTCGATATTACGAAATTAATAAATAAGGGCTAGGTTTAGATAAACTCCTTATCGTCTATAATATCGGTATTGTTTATTTTTGAGTTAAAAGGGGGATAACGGTTTCATATCAATTACCAGATACTAAATAAAATTACGAAACAAAATCGTTTCCCTTTACCTTTAACTTAAAAGACCTTACGTACGTTATCAAAGTCGATATAATTTATAAAATTAAATATTCGAACGGATTTTTACCGTATCCGGATTGTACTCAAATATGAGGAATTAACGGCGTTTTGTACGCGGTTCGGGTTATTCGAATAACTAGTTATCCCTTTTAGCTGGCGGAAATGCCAACGACGTTTGTACTATATATAAATTATATAATAGCGAATATCTTAAATGATTTTTTTATAACGTACTTAAACAACCTTTCAGTATTTTCTTCCGGTACTAAATAAAATTTCATAACGAAAGTTCGCGTGGTTTGAAAACGCCTTTATAATATAGTGTTAAATTTGGATTTGAAAAAGTGTAACTTTGTGGTTAAAAAGGTAAAGTACTTAGGTTTCATTATAACGGTGAGGGTAGGTATTTAAGCCAACGCCGAAAAATCCGGGTAATCCGCAAATAAAAATTACCATGTATTATTCGAAAGGTTCGAAGTTTTTTGGGTTTTGTTAACTTTTATCGTGATTTCATTAGTAATTTCTCCAAATTAACAGACTATTTCGTTCGACTAACGAAGTAAAGAATTCGTTAGGCTTGGACGAAACGGGAGAAATATGTATTTTAAAACTTAAAAAATGTCTTCATTACGGCCCCGATTTTAACGTATTAGGATCCAAATTGGTTAACGGTAGTAGAAACCGACTATTCGAAAACGACGTTAGAAGGTTATTTGCCGTAACGGGATAAGGATAACATCTTAAAGCTAATAACTTATTACTTTATACGATTAAAAAATACGAAACGTAACTATATTATTTACAATAAAAAGCTTTCTACGGTAATATCTTGATTAAAAGTGTAGTCTTCCAAATTACGTAGTATCCGCACCCCATTTACGATTTTAACAGACTATAAAGTATTAGAATATTTTTCTTTACTACGTTTAATTTTGGAACGTTAAATTTGATAAGCTGAAATCCTTTCGCTTTTTTAATACCATTTACTATATAGGCTCGCAACTTAAAGTACCAAGACGAACGTATTAACCCGCAGATTATAATATAAACCCGAAGTTAAGGAATGATACGCGCAAGTTTTTTGGCCTATTATTATTACTATGTTAAATATAATATTAATAAACCTATATATTGAGGGAATATAAATCATGGTAGGTTATATAAATAATTTTAATAAGACAAAAACTTGGTTATTAGATCGCGACGATATATATCCTAAAGGTAGGCCGAAAGTTTTTAAAAGGCCGTCGAAAACAGAACCGCCCCGGATCCTAACTACACTCGAATCGTTATTAGGGATAACCCGAGGGATTTTAATAAGACGAAACCGGTGACACCGTTATGTACCCGGTCTGCATTAAGCCCGCCGATATTGTTAACGTCGAATAATCGCCTTATTTTCGGCCCAGGTATATCAACAGAATTATAAAATCAAAAAGTGGCAAACGACACGTTATATAAGGTTAGATTATTAGCGATTTTCGAGGGCGTTAAACGCTTCTTACCTAAGGTAAGATAATCGATACAAATCGTGGATTACGAAATTAACTCGCGAGGTACGTTACGTTACTGCAATCGCTTATAACTACCCAATTAAAAACTATGAACGACGAAGATTCTATAGCAAACCCACGATTCGCCAATGACAAATTATTTAGGTAAAACAATTTTATTTCATATTTTTGAACGAAATTACTATTAAAAAGGGATAATTACAGATATTCGACGCCTATATCAAATATACACGTAATATAACGAGACGAAACCTCGTCGTACTTTATAACAAAGCCTTTCATAACCCCTCACTAATCCAAATCGTTGTTAAATATACATTTTTATTGATTTTATAGTCGATCTTTTAACTACTAAAGACGCCCCCCAATATTTATTGGTTATTATGAATCGCCTTTTCAAATTTATCCAACTTAAAGCCATATAATTTATAATTTCCGATATATATATAAAGCGCTTCCCGGATATGTAGTGTATATTTTATTCATTTCTAGATTTCATTATTATTCATTACGATTCGAATAAGGTAAACGTATTATAAACGACGTTATACTTTTTAATAAAAGTCGAATAACTTTCATTCACGACGTATTACCTATAAATAAATCACGGTACTAGGTGGATAAACTAGGAAGTTTAAAAATACTTACGTATTATCGTCGCCTTTTTATAATACGATTAAGCTTTACATTTACCCATTTATGAATTAGAGTTAAATAACCGAAAATCGATGGTTACCGCGTTTAATGCGAACCGTTTAGTAAATAAATACAAAATATCACCTATTATGAAAGCAAACAGGAATATAAAGTTATTGATCAATCCGGTAAAGCGAGTTACTGTATTTTTTACTTACTTACATAAGGAGTAGAAGTTAACTTAGGCGACGATAACTTATATTGAATAATAAATGGAAACGCTGGCAAACTATAAACGACGTCTGAAGAAGTAATATAAGGTAAGGAACTAGGTTTAGTCAAGCTTTCGTAATATTAAAACCAACCGCCTAAATAAAAAGATCGATTAACTTCATAATTAGTACCGGGTCGTCGATATTTCAAACCCTTTTAATATCGTTTTAAATATTTCTAATAAATACCTTTTATTTCACGTAACCTTAATTAATCGGGCACCTTTGGACCCCCCTTTTTCGTAAGTTTTATCCGACATGTACCCAGGACTAATTTTAGTCGTTAACGATATAAAAAAGAGTATATACGAGGAATTTAAAGTTTAAAAAAAAATCGCAACAAAAACGGGTCGATCCGAGGTTTGTTTCATATTTGTTAAGTAAAAAGGTTATAATAAGCCGAAATGAGAATTACTAAAAAAAGACCAGTTTACCGTAACTTTAAACAAATTTAAAACGAAATAGGAAAATACTCGTGTTTATAATAACCCAGTATTTCGATGTCGACGTCGAGTTTATATTAAACTATAAGCGTAAGACAAACCGCCCATACCCTCGAAATAACATATTACTTATAAATAAAAAGAAGAATTTATTATTAAACGATACTATAATATAATAAGTAAGGCTGGATAAATATTACCAGACCTTTTCAAATACGTATCCGACCATAAAACAACTTTTACCACGATTTAATTAAAATCTACTTACTAGTTGTTATTATCCTTATTAAAGTTTAATGAATATTGGCATTAATAATGTTAGGGGCTCTATTATAATTAGCTCCAGATATTAAGTAATGTTAGGGGAGGGGGACAATGAAAGGCGTAACGAGCTTTAATAAACGCCGAAAATAGGGGTTAATAGGAGAAGGAACGAACATGAGGCGACTCCGAAAATAGCGGATAACGCGAGGATGGACGAGCGTTGGGGGAGGCCGAGGGCGAATAGTGTAAGGAAGGACGGACACTAGGCAAAGCCGATGAAGGTGGATAACGTTAAAAGGGACGGGCGCTAAAAAAGGCCGACGATAACGGCTATCGAGGAACAAGACAAAAGGCGAGGCGAGAAAAACGATCCTTTAAACAAGTTACCAAAGATTATAATATATTAGTTTAAACCCGGGTAACGCGGTTAGTTTGAGCACGATCTTACGCTCGTTCGCGGTTGATTCGATTAACTTTTCCCCAACTAAAGTTAACAAATAGGCTGTGGGTAAAACCGGGGCTTATACAGTTAAGCCTTAAACGTCGGTCGCTGTACTTTATAAGTCGTAGCTTATATAAACTATAAAAATCATAATTTAAGTAGTTATATTATTTTAGTTATTCAAGTTAAAACTACGAAAAGGTATACAGCGATAACTAAAAGGAGTCAGAGCGAAGACGTTATATCTTGAAATACGATCGGTCGAGGAAATCTTATTTTTATAAATAAACGATATCGTAAACAGTAACGGAGGAATCCGGGGGGAAAATGGACCCGGAAAAAAAGGGTAACAAAGACATACAATTAAAGAGGTAACGGTCTATACGACTGGTATGGTAAAGATTCCTTATACCCAAACAATATTACGAAACCAAGTAAATTAATTAATTAACTTAAAAAAGGTAGGTGTAACAAAGAGTCGATAACTTGAGATATCTCATTAACGCTTACGTATAGGGAATAAAATATAGCCCTTATCTTCGGCTGTCATAACCAATTAACGTAAAAAAACGCGTAATCTGAATAAGTTCAAGAGTAAACTATTTTTTCAAATAAACTACAAAAAAGGGTTGATTTACGATTCAAATCCTCATAAGGTTAATTTATAAATTTACTTCATTATAAATATTTACAAATTTACGATAACCTTACTCTCGATAAACTCTAATATAAATATGTGAAACGTTGAAGTTAAGTAAATAGTTAATGTACGATATATAGGCGTTTTAGTCTATAAAGAAAAAAGCTCTCTTTTATCTTTGCTATTACTAAAGACAAGTAAATCTCTTATAACGCGAGGCGATTATGAAAGGAAGTTAACGGCGGGGTATTTGTATACAATAAGGTAATATACCTTACGAAGCGACTCATTATTTCCGCTAAAAGCGCCGGCGATGACGTAACCTATATCAGGACCGTTATATACGTCAGTTATAAAAGAAGATATAAGGAAATAACCATAAAATGTTAACGGGAATTAATAATTAGGATATAAAAGGAAAAGGTAAAATTATTACAAAAAGAAGTAGGGAGTAAAAGAAAGAAACGTAATAAAAGGGGGGAAAAGAATTTTTTTAAAGATTACGAGGGCGTCCGTATTTATAGAAACTAACGGACCAGATTCAGTAAAGGCTATGAATTATACGGGATGCGTTATACGGTATTGAAAGTAGAAACGAGATATTATACAACGCGTTATACGATACCAACGGTAAAAAGGATATATTATGCGACATGTTAATGGGTATATTATACGATACCGGTGATAAAACTAAGGGGTACGCTATATGGCGTTGGTAACCTAAAATTAAACCGGTCAATACGTTATACGACTTGTTAAAAGGTACGTTTTACGATACCGGCGGCTAAAAGAATACATTTTACGTTAGGCTTAAGGATGTATTAAGTGGCGCCGATGACCTAGAGTCAGATCTGCCGATACTTTATACAACGTGTTAGACGTCACGTTACCAGTTTGCGTTCGGCCTATGTATTAAGCGGGTAAAGCTCATGTCTCGCGTTTAAATAGCGGGACGCCGTAACCTTAAAAATATCTGAAGAAAAGGGGGGCATATTATAAACTTAAGCTTTAGGCTATTAAGTCTATACGTTACGTAACTATATACGTAACGGGATAGGTAGTAAAAGACCCGGGCCCGGTTCGAGTACGGACTGGACACGGTCCATGCACGGTACGTATAAGGTCACGTGATAGACTGGGTACTGGCCGGGCACTAGCCATGCCCATAGGCCCTGCATGGTATGCCACGGTAGCCTCTTATAATCTTCCACCATACCTTAATAGTAAACCTCATTTGGTACCTACTTAGTTTACCACCGTAAGTCGGACCATAAAAAAGGCGGCTTTATAACGTGATAATTGAATTTTATCTGTTTTTTTTTAAAAAAAAATTATACCGTGGGCGAAAACCCGGAAAATTTCAGGGTTTGAAAGGACCTTTTTTATATAGGTTTTGCGTATCTATACCTTCAAGGTTTTTTTACGGTTTTAATGCTAAAGTTTTCGGACTTTATCTAAAATCTGATAGTAAATTAAGTAAGTAACATTATACTTGCCATTGTATTAAGGGAAGGTTTTATATATCTTAAAAAGTCGAAATTTTCGGAAATACGGCGCGAAATCCTCATACCCGTATTTTATCGTGAGGAACCAATATAGAAAGAGCTCAGATGATAGGGTTAAAGGTAAAGAGGTTCCGAATCCATGGAACTTGCCGAATTCAGGCCTAGGTTTAATAGTATATATAAAACCTTAGCGTTCATATTATAGGGATAATTTAGATTTTTGTAGCACATTATTTCTTTTCAATAGCTTTGAATATGTATTAGAGTAGCGTTCTTACGTTATTGGCAAATGGTTGTTTATTTTCGTAATAGCGGATGGAAAATTTGGCGTTAAAATTCGCTAGTTTATTGGCAACCTCATTCCCATCGATATTTATATATTTTCAATGTTTGAATAGTAGTATTTTCAGTTCAGTAAGTCAACCCTACTTATAGTATAGTTGACTATATTGACTGCAAGTTGAGTGTATTGTTTTGTGTGGAGCTACTATATTGGCTTCAAAGTAAGTGCAGTATGCACCCATTTCAAACTAGGTTACAGGACAAGAAATTAGTCATACAAATTACTACGCAGACCAGTTAGCTGTCTGCTAAACCTTGAACAATATATCTACCACTTGACCAGGCAATACTACTGTTACTTCGACCAATCGAATCGATAACATTACAACGTCTAAATGTCTATTAATAGGTAAGGCGGAATAATACTGATTAGTGTTTATTATGTTGAGTACATATAAGCTAAGTAAAAGAAGAATTTACTTTCCGGTTACGATTTATGTTTACAACGGCGGCTAGGGTAGAGGAAAGATTCTCGCGAAAGGCTCCTAAAAAATGCGTCGGTTTTCACGGCAGTAGGTAAAAAAGACTTCTACGTTGGTTTTTACGGCAGCTTAGAGGTAGCTACGATATTGCTTTTGAAAACACTAAGAAATCTTTAACAAATATCCTTTTTAAAAACGTTGAAATTAACTATCAAAAGTCTTACAGTTCGGAGAGTTAATAAACGGCTAAGTTAGTATTACTATGGGTACTACTACTACAAGAAAAAAGACTAAGTCCTACAGCCAAAACAACAGATAACCTTCGCTTTTTACTAATAATAAACGACTTTCGACCTTACTCTTTACCTCAAACCTTTGCCTTTACTTTACTCTTTTTCACTTTCCCTACATTTATTCAATAATTAAGTTTGTTACTTTGAACTAAAAGACTAAGAATCGTCAAGTTGCGCTAAGAAAGCCACGCTTCGCGACCCAACGCTTCGTCACCAAGTTCCCACACAACTTCATGTCAAATCACCAATCCTCTACGCTTAAAAAATACCAAATTCCTCGGCTTACACGCTCTATATAAGCCAGGACATCAAAATGGCTAACGTTAGTGCTTAATTTAAAGCTATTACCGACCTCGGCAACAAAAAAGAAATTAAAGTCCTTGGATACCTCTTTGCTAAGCATTATAGTTACAACTTTTGGAAATAAAACGTTAATAAAGACTTAACCGAAAAACACTTAACTAACTTCGTCGACTGTTAAATCTTTAAACATAACGGCGGCAAAAATCTTACCTGCTTTTCCCGCAAATATTGTGAGTTCTTGGACGACTAGTTAATTGACATGTAAAAGGTAACCCAAAAAACTGTTAAATTTAAATTAAAGGCTGAAATTCAACACCGAGGGATATACGTATTAAAGGAAAGCTCGACTATTCTGATAAAGATCCTTTTCAAGTTGACTCAGCTTGAGGAATATTTTTAAGACCTATGCCTTAAGGAAAAAGGTGTTTAAAAACCTTGGTGCCTTTATACGCGATCTAATAGACCACCCCTTTATCCTTAGCTAAGTTAAGCCTTTTCACTTGTTAATGATAAGAAACATATTAACCCATTCGGCAGCCCGTCACCTTTACATAACAGTGCGTAGTACGCTTTTAGCGGCGGTAAGGCATATAAAGTAACAGTTGCTAACACGGTTAGAAGAATTAACGTTGGCGCTTTATACTAGTTGATTAAATAAAATCGTTAAATTACTTAAACTCTTTAGGTTCCTTTTACCCTTTAGTACTTTAATTCAAATCTCCAAATCTTCTAAAACCCCTTTTATGGTAGGTTTGCGTATATTCGTAAACTTAGCACAGTTCCTACTATAGGACTTTACCCCTCGGGCTAGGAGATTGGCAATGAATCCTAATACCATATTTTGGAGGCTCCAAAGCTTAAATTACCAAGAATTACCACCAATAAAAACTAGGATAACTATAGTGACCTATCTCTAAGACTTGTTAAGATAATTAATATTAATTACCAACTTCTTACAACATTCTATAATATTCAAAACAACTTAGAGAAGTATGATGGGAACCCTAACAACCTCCTCGATACAAATATAATACTCTTTTTAAATATCTATAAGTGGATAGAGGTTCCACCTTCTAATTTTTACTTACTGTTTTCCGGAATCCTTATAAGACGTGTCAAGGATTACAACCTAACCTTTTTAACTCGAGTAATCACCTTTCGCGAAGTATACGATAATATAAAAAGTTACTTCGAATACAACATCCACTTTATCTAATACTATATAAATTAGGTTACCATAAAGTAGATCACGATAATGGCGAAAAAGAAAGAGGAGGAAATAATAATGTATGTGCTAAACCAAATACTTAATAAGCTGATATTGTATTAGCAGGTAATGAGGAAAGCCTGCATTAGCGAAGCTACACTTTAAGAGAAGGTATATGCAGCTGTTATAGGCGTTCGAAAGTTCGAGTATGCCTTATAACGCTTGGATGTCATTTGCGAAGGCTTTTTTTTAGCCAGTTACTTTCTTTACTTGCAATTGTAATAGCGCGTATACTAAATTCACTTGATATATATCTATAAGCCGGTAACTTTCCTGACGTGAATGAAGAAAACCTTATAATAGTTAATTATGTCGACCGTAAATACGGTTACGGACATCCTTAACGATTCAAGTTTGGTTTATCGACCCCAAACTAAAGGTAATAGCTACTTTAATATCAATAAAGTTGATATTTAAATGGATATGTTAACCGTAAAAACTATCCTCGTAATAATGATAAAAGATGTTGGATCTATGGTAAGTTTAACTATTAGTTTACTCGTTACCACTCCGCCAATAGAAATAATAACAAGTTGATATATTACATTTAATACCTTACAACTTCTGAATAGGATCAATCAAATTAAATCGTAGATTTTCAATGCGACAAGTCAATCAACAATAACGATAGCTTTAAGTAATTCAAATATCATAAAGATATTGTTCCTAATACAGCTTAGTAATTAGCTAACTATGTCTTTTTATACCGTTTAGGTGGCGAAAACCTTTAACTTTACCCTGACCAAGCCCCTAATATTTTATAAAATATCTTTAACCTTTACAATCGTTATGCGGACTATATGTTTTAAGGTATTATGCTAAATATAGGTATGGTAGGGTATTTAATAAGAGGCTACTCGTAGTATATGAAATTATAGAGTGAAATCATTATAGCTATTGAAATCGATCGTTACAATACTGGTAATATTAAAGTTGATTTCGGACAGGGCGAGTAATTATTATTATTGGAAATAACAGTAATTTAAACTATTGTTGGGTCGATTAAATTTCATATCCTTAAGTACCTTGCTAATTTCCTTTTCTTTTTGAAATATATAGAGACACTCGGTATTAACGTTAAATTTAACGCCGACGAGCTAGTTAAAAACGGTTCAAGGTTTTGCATCACCTTTAAATGGAGGCACTTATCGTTTTATTTTTAAGGGCTAAAATCAATGGTATTAAACCTAACAGAGTTAGAGTTACATTAGTTATACCGGCAATTTAATTACTTAGTTGTTAATAGGTTATATAAAGTTTGAAGTTTGGAAATAAAAATATATAACAATTTACCATGAAAGATATTAAAAGGCTTAATTATTACTGACAAACGTATACCTAACCACCCCAAAAATTTAAATTTATATTAAAAGACGATGAAGATTTTAACTATAAGATTTTTATTAATGCGTTTTACTTAGATAATAAGCTTATTATTTATACTATTAACTTCGTAACCACTTTTTACGTGGCTAATTTTTTAAAATCTTTTTCAGAAATGGATACGTAAGAAACGCTAAGGTTATTGTAAATTGACACTTACTTTGGCCTACTCAACATCGTCGTTTATGATACTAACACCAATTTTGCGGCGGCAAAGTTTCAGGAAGATATTAAAATAATGAGTATTTAGTATAAACAGATAACTATAAATTCCTATCAAGGCATTAGAAGAATTAAAAGGGCATATTCCCTACTTTTTCGAACGTATAATATCGTCACGATAAAAATTAAAAACTTTATGGATTCTAAGATAACGCTTTTAGATATCAGTAAAGGGCCTGAATGATATTGTAGTCCTTGATGGTCTATTGTTAACGTAATTGGTCTTTAAGACATACTCACACCTAACGAGTGAATTTTCATTATTAGAAAGTATTTAAAAGCGAATGGTAATTTATGGTAAATCATTAAAGTAACTTCAGAAGGAATCGATACGTTGTTAGGTTAATAATACCCTTGATACTAAAAACGGCCTTATAATAATTGACGTATTTGCTTCGCCGTTACAAAGTCAAGTCCTTATGTAGCAGAATCCGAGTAAATAGGAAGGTTTATACAAAACCTTAAATATCGCTAGCTTTAAAGTAAGTATTAAAATTTTTAACGGCTTTGTAAAGTTTCACACTATCTAGTTTAAGTCTTATATTAGGGCTACTAACGATAAAAATCCTTAAACTAAAAACCGATTTAATATAAGCCTCTTTTATTTATAATTAATAAGCTAATAAAACACTGTTAGCGCAGAGAACCCTCGAGGAAAAGTAATACTAAAGAGGAGGAATATATACCTAGCTGTATATAAAATATTACTTAGGTAAGTAGAAAAGAGAAAGGTAACGAAAACTTAACATTAAAGCTTCGAGTATAAGGTATTATTAAAACCTTTGATAGATCTTTCAAAGAAAGAAACAAGGTCTAAATCAACGGCTAATCAATTTGAGGGGTTATATAATTCGTGTCGAAGGCCGATTTTAACCTTGAAGACCTAGATATCACGATTTTTAAATCGAGGATTATTTACGAAATTAAAGGTAAAACTATGGGACAGCTGTAGGAAAAATCACGCCTAATTGTTTAAGGATACGGTAATAAAGGTAAAGATGAAATCCTTACGTAATAGTCAACGATTAAAAAATTAGCTAGCGTTTAGTAGTCGCTTTAATAATAGGTTTACTGGTAAAGATGAAAAGCAAATTTACATTTAATAGCAGAGATATTATGTAGGTATATACGTGATGAGTAATCAACTTATAGCGGATTATCTTATTATAGTTTCTATGGGAATTTCGTGTCATTTACCCTTTACTAACGGTAATATGATATATTCAGCTATTATACAAACTGGTTACAACAGGCGTTTATTATTTTGTAACCTACCAATCGTACTTTAAATTACGACTAGATATAAGGCTTTTAATATATGATATATATTTATTAATAACGTAAGAAAAGGACTTTATCCTAATGGGTATGTAAATTAACGATACCCTCTTTATTGAAACGGTTGGCTTTATGGTATTGGAATAGAAGGCGATGAAAAACTTTAAGTTCTGAAATTATAAGTTGGTTACGACGTTGGCGAAGAGCAGTTAGCTTGACTTTAATAGATCGTTAATACGTATATTTGGTATTAATATCGGATTTGACTTTTGCTCTAAGTGTTAAAGTAATAATTTAGTTATGATTAACAAGACTAACGTGACTAAAGCTTAACGGTACCTGGAATAACGTATCTATAACAGTTATATTACTATTTTATATCACATAGAAGCTTTTTACGACCTATTTACATAAGCAAAAGTATAAGATCTAAAGTATAAAGATTTTAACCGGCTAAATAGAAGGATCGAGTGGTAAATTCGAAACCTTAACTGAGGGATTAATATAGTTCTAATCGACTTATCGAGGATTAAGTTAATAATCTTTACAAATAAGTCCTTCGTAAACAATACCCACCTGTCTTCACAAATCGTCTTTCTGATAACTCTCGTTAATGATGATAAAAGAAAGGATTAGTTTAGTATTACTGGTAGCCTGATTTACTGGACTTTTGTTAAATCTCAGAAAATCATATGAAGTGTATTAGCTTCGAAAGTTTACAGTATAATATCAGACCTTAATGTAGGTATAATATTGTGGGAAACCTTTAACATTATTATAAAGTAGCTAGAATTTTCTTTTATTTCGGTGGTAATTTGTACCGACTCGAGGAGCTTATTTAAATACCTTTTAAAGCTTAGAAACACTAGCGAAAAACGCTTGATAATTAATGTAATGGCATTCTGTAAAGCTCAAGAAGGGAGGGAGATTAAATAGTTCCGGTGAATTAACGGGAAAGATCCTCCTGTTAATATTATAAAGAAGGTATTGTCAAATAAAGCCTTTAAGAGGTTTGTAAATAGTAATACGCTAACCATACGTATCAAGACCTACATTAATAGGCTACCCAGTAAAGTCAAATTACTTCACAGCTGTTAGAGATGTGTTGGCGAAATGAAACACTGATAGGGGATTAATTATAGCGATTTATTTAACTGGCACAGTGAATATGAAGGTTTGTATAAGCTTGTAGCAGAAAAACTTGTTATGGGAGTTGATAAAGTCGAACCTCGAGACCGTAAGGCAACTAACGGCAATTGGAATTAATTTAAGTGTAATTAGGTATAATTCGATATAGGAATTAGTTGGAATTAATAAGGGTCTATCCAATTAACGAGGTTTCGGTTTAACACTTTTCAGAAAAGATTTGTTAACTATACTAGCGTACGTGTACAAACTAAAAAGACGCTAGTGTTGGAATAATAATATTCGTAGTGCAGTAAGTTAACTTTACCTACAGTAGAGTTAACTATACTAACATCAAGTTGAGTGTATTGTTTTATAAGGGGCTACTATATTGGCTGTAAAGCAAGTACATTATACGCCTACTTTAAATTAAGGAACGAGCTAAGTAATTAGCTGGACAAATTACTACGCAAACTGGCTAGCGGTCTGCCAAACCTGGAATAATACATCCATCACTTGAACATGCAATACTACTGTTACTTCGACCAATCGAATCGACAATATTGAAACGTCTAAAGGCATATTAATAGGCAAGGCCTACCAATATTCAACTTTATTCAACTATAATAAGGTTTGAATATAATGCGATATCGGTGTAAAAGCCCCGGAAAGTTTATTAGGAAGAAGTGACAGTGTTGGTAGGGCTTTAGACTTTGCAGAGTTATTGATTCAATTGGTCGAAGTAACAGTAGTATTGTATGGTCAAGTGGTAGATGAATTGTTTTAGGTTTGGCAAACTGTAAGCCAGTCTATACAGTAATATGTTTGGCTAATTTTTTTTTCTCGTACCCTAGTGTGAAGTGGGGTTATATTTCATTTGACTTTTAGTTAAATCCATTAGGCCTATAAATAATAATACACTTAACTTGCAGTTAGTATAGTCAACTTTACTATGAGTAAAGTTGACCTATTGTATTACAAATACTATGATTCTAATACTAGAGGCTTTTTAATTAGTTCGCTCACGTCAATATAGTTAACTAATCTTTTCTAATAAGTGTTAAACTGTAACTTTATTAACTGGCTAGACCTTTGTTAATTTCAATTGATCTTTATATCTAATTATACCTAATTATATATAAATTGAACCCGATTGCCATTAGTTGCCTTACGGCTTCAAGATCCGACTTTATCGACTTTTATAAAAAGTTTTTTCGTTACAAACCTATGTAGTTCTTCAATTTTAGTCGTACTATTTAAATAAGTTAATATCGTTAATTTTCTGGCACTTTTTCAGTTTGCCAGTATATTCTTGGCCGACGTCACGTGATTTGGGCTTATCGGGAGGCTTATTCACGTAGCCTTCGATATGTATGGTTAGCTTGTTGCTGTATATAAACCTCTTAAGGGCCTTATTCGGCGATGCCTTTATTATTGTATTAGTAGGATTATCTTTGCCATTATTTTACCTAATTACTTAATTTACCTTCCTTTGTAAGCTTCGCGGAGTCTTATTACATCGATTATCAAGAGTTTTTCATTGGCGGTTCCGAGTTTCAAAAAGTATTCGAATAGACTTTTTGAGTCGGTACAGATTACCACTGGGATAAGAGAAATTCTTAAATACTTAGTGATAACGTTATGGGTTTCCTATATTGTTATACCTATATTAAAGTCTGTTCTTATATCGTAAACTTTCCAAGCTAGTACGCTTTGTATAATCCTCTTACATTTGAGGAAGGTTTGATGGATTAGGATATTAATAATATCAAATTGGTATTTCGGTTTATTTTTATTAACTAGGGTAATTAGGAAGCCTATTTGTAAAGACAGGTCGGTCTTTTTTGTAAAGTACATATCTGTAAAGATTATTAGGTTGGCTTTCGACAGGTCGATTAAGACCATATTAATCCCTTGGTTCAGATTTTGCATCTGCTATTAATTATTTCACTAATCTAGTTAAAATAGTTATCTATTAGATCTTGTATTTATGTCGCGATAAAGAGGCTGTAAAAAGTCTTTAGATGGTAAAGAGTGGTAATATAGCTGTTATGAGTACGTTATTTCAGGTACCACTAGACTTTGGCTATATTAGTCTTATTAATTGTGACCAAATCAGTACCTTGGCTATTTTGGCGAAAGTTAGGGCCAGAATTATTATTAAGTATATGGATTCACGATCCATTAAAGTTAAGTTAATTACTTTTTGTCAGTATCGTATGTTATGATTCGACCTATGATATTAAGCCAAGTAAGTGCCAATTGGGGTTTACTATTAAAGTACCGGTGAAAGACTAGAAGAGGCCACAGTGGCCCTTCATATAGGACTTATGGGCATAGCCAATGCCTAGCCCGTTATGTGCCCTCGCACGTACCATATACAGACCGCGCTCGGTCCGCGCCCAGACTAGGCTTGGACCGAGTACTATATATTTTGTTAAATATATAGCTACGTAACCTATAAACTTCATCACCAAAAGCCTAAGTTCATAGCATGCTTTTTTTCTCTCTTAAACGCTTTCAAGGTCGCGGCATCCTGTTAGCCAAACGTGGGACGCGGGCTGTACCCGCCTAATACGTAGGCTGGGCGCTAACTAAGCGCGGGCCATTAACGCCCTCTTTAACGCGCCGTATAACGTATCGGCCGGTTTAACCTAAGCCGTCGATGCTGTATAACACGCCCTTTAATATACCATATAATATATCGTTTTTACGGTCGATACCGTCTAACGCACCCTTTAATATATTGCATAATATATCACTTTGACCGTCGATATCGTATAACGCGCCTTTTAATATACTATATAATGTATAATCCCTACCGATTTAGGTCCGCCTATACTTATAAAAACAGCCTTTATCGTAGCCCCAAAGCCTTTTTCCTTTTCCTTCCATTCGCTAACCTCCTTTTAATATTTTCTATAATATCGTACCTTTTATAACCACTTTGCTATAATTATCTATTTTTAATTATTATTTCAATCTCTAATTACTTATTAAAGACTTGTAATCCATTAACCTTTCTTTCGTTAATATAATTAATATCTATATTAAACTTAATGTAAGTTATACTACTGTAAGCGCTCCTAATAAAAACAATTAGCCGTTGCGTAAAGTATATCACCCCATTATATATAAATATCTTATCGCGAATTACATTTTATAACTTCCGCGCGTTATAAATTTTTTTTTTTTCGGCGATAACGAAGACAAAAGCGAGTTTCCCCGTTTATAGGCGAAAAACGTTTACATATTTTATATTCATCGTCTATTTAACTTCGGCGTACTTTTTATCTATGTCTTAATCTATTGTATGTCAGGTTGTTTTACATATCGAAAGGTTTATAATAAGGCAAACTTGGAAAAATAACTTTATTAAAAACTTGACCGTAAATTCACCCCTTTTGACAATATATTTTAAATATAAACTTACCTACAGCTGCGGCTAGTTTACATGTTTTATTCCGGAAATTAGTTATAACTACTAAAAACAGAGGCTCCATTCTATCCTCCGCTCGTCAATGGTAAGGAAATGTTCCAGGTAAGAAACTCGTCTTTACTCTTGCGTTTTCCAAATTAATTGATGAGTTTATTCGGCTTTCAATTATTAACTAAACCTAACGAATAACCACCGTTCCAGTAATAGAAGCTATTACACTTTTCAATATACATTCCCATCGACCTCTTTTTCCTGGATCCGTTACCTTTTTTAAAAAAATCCGTCGCCTTTTACGGTTTTACCTATTTACCATAACAAAACTCACTCAACCAATCATATATTAACACGTAATATCTTTACGCCGGTTATTTTCAATACCCGCTGTATACCCTTTCTTAAATTTCACTTAAGTATCCAAAATAATATAATCACGTCAACTATATCTTTTATGATTAATATTGGTTACGGTTTATAAAATTCGGTAAACAACGTTTAAAGTTTAATCGTAAAAGCTCTTTTTCCACTTGTAATTCATTCATTAACCTTAATTAAAAGCGAGTAAACAGTATTCATCGAAAACAGATGGATAATAGTACCCGGGTTGACCGCATCGCCCAGATACAAATTAATATATTACAGTCGTTAATATCTTATTTAAAAGGCTACTTTCYCCTCCCCGCCACACTCCAATCGTTATCGTCGGCTTTCCCTAGTATTCGTCCCGCCTAACGTTACCCGTTATCGTCGGCTTCATCCAACGCCTACTCCGCCCCTCGTTAACCATTTTTATGAACATTAATTAACGCCTGCCCTGCCCCGCGCCGCCCATTCCTACTAGCCTCTTTTAGTATTTAAAATCAGTCGAAATAAGTTTTTTAACGTTAACGAAGCCACTACTTGGAGACCCTAAATAAAGATAATGATGACAAATAGATAAAATTTTAATAAGTTGTAATAAAAGTCGCCCTACAATTGGATATTTATTCGAAAAAAACCGGGTAACGTATATTCGGCCTTACTTATCATATTATATTATAATAATAATGAAGTTTTCCCTTTATTGATAACCATTATACATTTTTCAAAATGAACGCGATTTGCCCTATATCAATTATTCAATATATACCCGATATCAACATCGAAACACCGGATTATTATAAACCCGAGCAACCTCCTATTTCACCTCGAATTTATTTAAGGTTATAATATATGAGTAGTTTTTCAATAATTCCTACTTCGATTTATTTTAGCTCTTTTACTTATCTAATATATAGCGAATACCACTCCGCCTAATTATTACTAGAAAATTTTCTTAACCGTTAAATTCCTTATATAAACCTTTTCCCATATTATGAATAAGACAAATTTATTTCCGGTCAATATCGAATGAAAATCATAAAAGGAAGAGGTTTTTTACTATCCGTTTAACTCAATTTACGTAAAATATAAGGTATTTTTTAGAAATATCCAAAACAATATTTAATGGATTCCAAACATCAACGATTCGATATTAACTATAAATTTAATTAAGCTTTTTACTTGCGCGGTTAGTTTTAATATTACGTAAATTAAGCTAAACTTAATTACCTCCTTTATACCGCTTCGTTGACCGATACCAATAATTCACTGTTATCTTTATTTATTACTAAATATATATTATTGTTGTCTAAGCTAACTCTGTACCCTTATATAAATATAGTAAAAACGTAACGGTTCGTCCCGCTGGATGAATAGACGACTTCGTATCCTTATTTACCCTAAAAATAAAGGATATTTTATACCTATTAATTAGCCGATATACATTGAACCCAGTAACTGTTAACTTTTTGTTATTGAATATAAATTAACAAAAAGGTAAATATAATACCTAATTGTATTATCAAAAGGTGGCGACGATTTATAAATACTTAAAAACTTCTTAATTTATATATTATCTATCCTTATCTATCGATATATGATATACCTTTGACAAAAGTTGTTTTACTTTTATTAGAAAATATGAAGTTGTTTAAAATACATTTACTTAATCTGAATTGCGATCGTTAATGATAAAAGCCGAAAATTCATGAAATTTCCACCATTTGTACCGAAAACATTCTGTATATTTATCGGCGGTTACTAATTATATAACTGTTGGAATAGTATTACATGCAGTGCAGTTGGTCAACTTTACTTACAGTAAAGTGGACTATACTGAACTGCAAGTTGAGCGTATTGCTTTGTGGAGACTTACTGTATTGGATGTAAGTTGAGTGCAGTACGCTTCACTTCACTCAAGGGCACGAGCCAAGCAATTGACTATACAAATTACTGTGCAGACCGTCTAGCGGTCTACCAAACCTAGAATAATACATCCATCATCTGACCACGCAATTCTACTGTTACTTCGACTACGATTCGAATCGACAACGTTGCAATATCTAAAGCCTTACCAATACTAATTAATGCTTATTAAGTTAAGCACCGATTATCTAGATAGAAAAAGAAGCTACTTTCCGGTTGTTACGTTTTATGTTATCGTTATAGTAAAGGAAAGATTCCTGTGAAAAGCCTCTATTAGTACTACGTTAGTCTCCAACGGCAGGAAAATGGAGAAGACGTTTGGGTTGCGTCAATCCCTAACGGCAATCTGGAAGTAAACAATGGTATCGCTATTGAAAACACCAATAAATATTAATTTATACTTTTTAAAGACGTTGAGATCGACTGTCAGAAGTTTTAAAGTTCGGCAAGTTGGCAAACGGCTAAGTCAGTATTACTGCGAGTATTACTACTACAAAAACGACTAAGTCCTTACGCCAAACAACCTCCACCAATAACAAACAACCTTCAACCTTACCTTTTATACCAATATTTTTCTCTACTTTACTCTTTTTACTTTTCACGTCACTTCAATCGTTAAGTCTGCTGCTTTAAGCGAATACATCAAGTCATGCTTAGAAAGCCACGTCGCGCGATCTAATGCTAAGTCGTCAAGTTCCCACGCGAATTCACGCCAAAAATACCAAATCCCTTACCCTACATGCTTGCCAAGCCCTTTACAGGCCAGAACTTCAAAAAATTTACCGCCAACGCTCACTTTAAAGCTATTACCAACCCTGTAACAAAAGAAACAATTGGGGCGTTTGGAGCTACTTTTACCAAGTAATATAACCACGATCTATAAGGACAGAACTTTAATAAAGACTTAATCGAAAAACATTTTACTAACTTTGTCGGCTATTATATTATTAAGTATTGTAATACTAACGACAATAATCACGTTTTTAACAACTTTTATAGTTATTTTAACGACTGAACTATAAACATGTGGATATAAGTCTAAAAAAGGATTAAAATAAGGATTAAAGTGGAACTTAAGCGGTGAGGGATCTACTTATCAACTTAAATCAATAAAAAACTGGCATAGAAGCTTTTCAACTTAACTCAGTTTTAGGAATGCCCTTAAAACCAAAACCCAAAAGAAAAGAATGTTAAAAAACCTTACCACCCTTATATGCGATGTAGGGGACCTCCCTTTTACCTTCAGTTAAGTTGAGCCTCTTTACGCGCGGGCGATAAACATGTTAACCTGTTCAGCAGCCCATTACTACTAAATAAAAACACGGAGTACGCCCTTAATGGTGGTAAAGCACATAAAGTAAAGGCCACAAACGCAGTTAGAGGTATTTATATTGGAGATTTACTCCAATCAATTAAGCAAGACTGTCAGACCTTCCAAAACCTTTATGTACACATCACTCTTTAGCAATTTAATCGCTAAGCTCCTTAAAACCCTTCCCTATTTAGGTTCGCCTACATGCGAAAGCCTACCACAAGTTCTACTATAGGATCTTACATTTCGGGTTAGGCGACCAAAAATTATCCTTAATACCGTACCTCGAAATATTTAAGGCTTAAACTGCCAGAAAACACTATTTAAGGCTAGGACAACTATCACGACATTCCCTTAAAACTTATCAAGATGGTTAACATTAATTATAAGGTGCTTACGGACTTTGCTAAGATTCGAAATGATGTAAAAAAGTATGACGGAAAGCCCTATAACCTCTTTACCATTAAAATGATACCCCTTTTAAACATCTGCAAATGGATAGAGATTCTCCCTTTAAGTTTTCACTTACTGTTCCCCAAAATCTTCACAGGGCATGCTAGGGACTATTACCTGACTTTCCCTACTAAAGCTACCACATTTCGCAAAATCTACGATGGCATAAAGAGTTACTTCAAAAACAACGTCCACCTTACATAATAATACACAGATTAGGTCACTACGTGGTGGATTGTGATAGTAAAGAAGAAGAATGCATAGGAAATATTAATAGACATCCTTAATTATATACTCAATAAGTTGATATTATACCTGAAAGTAATAGAGAAAGCTTACGCTAGCTAAGCTATACTAAGTGAGTAGGTATAAGTAGTAACTATAGGCGTTAGCGAATTCAAATACGCCTTATAACTCCCAAATGCTACCTGCGAAGGTTTCTTTAGCTATTTGCGTTCCTTGCTTTCTACAGTAATGGCGCGTACATCAAACTCGCTTGGTATTTACTCCTAAGATAACAAATTCCTTAACATAGATAAAGAAGACCTTATAGTAGTTAATTACGTCGACCGTAAGTACGGGTACTCATAACGTCTAAGGTCTAGCCTATCGACCTCTGACCTAAACTAAAGGTAACAACTACATTGATGCTAATAAGGCTAAGCTTTAGGCGAACCTATTAACCATTAGTACTATCGTTGTGATAATAGCAAACGATATTGGATTTATAGTAAGTTTGGCTATTAGTTAACTCGGCACTCCTCCGCAAAACGTAATAACAGAAAGGTAGTATATTACACTCAATACTCTATTGCTTCCGAACAGGATTACTTAAATTAAATCGCATACTTCAAAGGCGACAAGAAAAATTAACGGCGCTAATACCTCAAAACAAATCAAGTAGCACGAATATATTACTCCTTACTCAGCTGAATAACTAGTCGACTACGCCTTTCTACACTAGTTAGGTGATAAAGACCTTTACCTTTGCCTTAACCAAGCCCTCCATCCCTTATATACCTTTAATCTTCGCGATCGTTACGCGGATTACATGTTTTAAGGTATTATGTCACATATAGGGGCAGTAAGGTATTTAACACAAGGCTATTCGCAATATATAGCGTTGCGGAGGGAAAAACCTATAGCTACTGAAATTAATCGTTACTATGCTGGCAAAGTTAAAGTTAGCTTTGGCCTAAGCGAACAATCATCTTTATTAAGGATAACAGTAGTTTAAACTGTTATAGGAGCAATTACGTTTTACATCTTTAAGTCCATTACCCTTTTCATTTTTATTTAAAGGATATAAAAACCTTCGACATCAACGTAGACGTTAACGTAGACGAACTGGTCAAAAACGGCTAAAGGTTTTTACTCTCCCTTAAGTAGGGGCATTTATGGATTTATGTTTAGGGTCTAGAAGTGGTAGTGTTAAACTTAACGGAGCTAGAGATACGTTAATTACACCGTCGTTTTCATTATCTAGCTGTTGATAGACTATATAAAGTTTCGAAGTACGTAAGGTATAAAAATAGGAAATACTTTACCCAAAAATCTATTAAAAGGTTTTGTTACCACTACAAAATACAGGCCTAACCCTCTCGGAGATTTAAATTTATATTAAAAGACGATGAATAATTTAATTACGAGATCTTCGTCGATGTGTTTTACTTGGATATTAAGCCTATACTTTATGTCGTTAATTTAGTAACCTCTTTTTACAGGGCGAAATTATTTAAGTTGCTTTCGGTAAAGGATATATGGAAAACGTTAAATATGTTATGGATTGATACGTACCTGGGTCTACTTAACGTTGTTGTTTACAATACCGGTACTAACTTTACAGCGGTAAAGTTTTAGAAAGATACCAAAATAATGGATATCTAATGTAAAAAGTACCTATAAAAGCCTACTAAAGTATTGGAAAGGTTAAAAGAGTACATTCATTACTTCATCGAATATATAATATCCTTATTTTGGAAATTAGAAGTTTTAAGGACCAGGAGGCACATCTACAAATGGTAGTAAAAGGCTTTAATAACATTGTAGGCCCTGACAATTTAATAAAGACGTTACTGGTCTATAAAGCGTATTCACGCCTAACAAATAAATCTCCGCCTTCGGCAAGTATTTAGAAACGTGTTAAGGCCCATAGTAAAACTTGAAGGGGGTTACGAAGATAATCAGCACATTACCAGATTAATAATGCCTTTGACACCAAAAACGGCCTTATAATAATCGAAGTACTTATTTTACCGTTATAAAGTAAGGTTCTTATATGATGGGAGCTAGGCAAATAGGAGGGCCCGTATATAATAATAAGTATCGCGAACTCCAAATTAGTGGTTAAAATTATTAACTGTCCTGTATCCTTTCGAATTACCCATGTTAAGCTTTATATTAGGGTTACTAATAATAAAAACCCTTAAGTTAAGTAACCAAGTTGACATGAACCTTTTTTAACCGTTATCGACAAGCCAATAAAATGCTGTCGGCATAGACGACCTTCGAAAAAGAGGAATATTAAGGAGGAGGAATACATACTGGATCTTATCTATAATATTACCTGGATAAGCAGGCAAGGAAAAGATAACAAAGACTTGAAATTAAAGCTCCGAATGTAAGGAATTATTTAAATCTTCGGCAAACCTTTTATGGAAAACGATAAGGTCGAAATTAATGGCCCGTTAACTCGAAGGGTTGTATAATTCGTACCGAAGACCGATTTCAACTTTTAAAACCCAAAAGTTACGATTTATAAGTCGAGGATTATTTATAAGGTTAAAGATTAAACCACGAAGCGGTTATACGAAAAATTACGTTTAATTACTTAAAGATACGGTGATGAGGCAAAGATTAAATACTTACGAAATAGCTAACAATTTAAAAGATTCGCTAACGTTTAATAGTTGATTTAGTAATAAATTTGTTAATTAAAACCAAAGAAAAATTTACACTTAATAGCTGTAATATAACGTAAGTTTATATATAATTATCAATGAATTTATAACGGATGGTATTGTTAAAACTGCTATAGGAATTACGTAGTATTTACCTTATAGGCACAGGAATACGATATATTAAGCTATTGAATGAATTGGCTAAAATAGGCGTTTATTAGTTTTTAACTTATTAGTTTTATTTCAAATTACAGTTAAGGATAAAGTTTTCAATATATGACCCGTCTTTACTAGTGAATTAAGAAGATTTCGGCATAATAAGTATGTAAATTAACGATACCCTTTTCGTCGGAATGGCTAGCTTTGTAATACTGGGATAATAGGAAACTGAGGACTTTAAGTTCTGGATTTATAAGTTAGTAATGAAGTTAACAAAAAGTAGCTAATTTGACTTTAATAAATCGTTAATTCTTATATTTGGTATTGACGCCGGCTTAAGTTTGCGCTAAAAGGTTCAGGGTGCTATTTAAACTATAATAAATTAAATTGATATGGACAAAGCTTAACAGTACTTAAAACAAAGTATTAGAGGAAGTTATATTACAATTTTTCGGTAATAGAAAGCTTTTTACAACTTATTTATCGCCGTATAAGTATAAAAATCAATGGATAAAGACTTTAACCGGTTAAATAAAAGGCTCGAATAGTAAATACGAAACTTAGATCGCGAAATTAATATGGTTTCAATCGACTTTTCGAAGGCTAAGTTAATGATTTTTACAAACGGGTCCTTTACAAATAACACCGACTTATCTTTACAAATCGGCTTTTTAATAACCCTCGGTAACGAAAACAAACAGGAAAACTAATTTAGTATTATCGGTAGCCCAATTTACTAGATCTCCGTTAAGTGTAAGAGGATTGTACGAAGCATGTTAACATCAGAGGTATACGGTATAATAGAGGGCTTTAATATAGGTATAATACTGTGGGAAACCCTTGATATTATTAATAGGTAGCTAAAAATTCCTTTTATCCCGGTAGTAATTTTTACCAAATCGAGGAGCCTTTTCGAATGCCTTTCGAAGCTTGGAACCACCAGCGAAAAACGCCTGATAATCGACGTAATAAAACTTCTTAAAACCTACAAAGAGAGGGAGATTAAGAAGTTCCAATAAATCGATGGAAAAGACAATTTCGCAAATGCTATAACGAAGGTAATGCCAAATAGGGCTCTGAAAATATTTGTAAATAGCAATAGATTGACCATATGTATCGAGGGTTATGTTAATAGGCTGCCCGGGAAGCACAAATCACGTAATGACGGACAGGGATGTACTAACAGACTGAAAGATTGCCAGGGGATTGATAATAGTGATTTATTTAAGTGGTACAGCTGAGGTGCAGGCTTATAAAAACCCGTAGCGAAAAAACCTTTTATAAGAGTTGATAAAATCGGACCTTGGGGCAACGTAACAATAAGGCTTAATGTTGGTAGGCCTTAGATGTTGCAACGTTGTCGATTCGATTGGTTTTCGAAGTAATAGTAGTATTGCGTGGTCAGATAGTGAATGTATTGTTCTAGGTTTGGCAGACCGCTAGCCGGTCTGCACTGTAATTTGTATAGCCAATTGTTTGGCTCGTGCCCTAGAGTGAAGTTCAGCGTACTGCATTCGACTTACACCCAATGCAGTAAGTCTCCAAAAAGCAACACACTCAACTTGCAGTACAGTCAACTTTACTGTAAGTAAAGTTGACCTACTGCACTGCATGTAATACTATTCCAACAGTTAAATAAAGTCAATTTGCATGTAATTAGGTGCAATTTAGTATGGAAGTCAACTGGAATTAATAGGGATTTGGTTAGTTGACGAGGAAGCAATTTAGTAGTAACCGGAAAAGATTGGTAAGCCACATTAGCATGCGCGTACAAACTAAAAATCCGCCAGTGTTGGAATAGTATTACATGCAGTGTAGTAGGTCAACTTTACTTACAGTAAAGTTGACTATACTGAATTGCAAGTTGGGTGTATTACTTTGTGGAGACTATTCGCATTGAGTGTAAGTCGAATACAGTACGCTGCACTACACTTTAGGGTACGGGCTAAGCAATTGGCCATAAAAATTACTGTGCAGACCGGCTAGCGGTCTGCCAAACCTAGAACAATATATTCACCATCTGACTATGCAATACTACTGTTACCTCAACCATAATTCGAATCAACAATGTTGCAACGTCTAAAGCCCTGCCAATAATGACTTTAAATTAAATCGACTTTAAAAATAGATTCTTAAAACTTGAAAAATATTAAAGGTCGTTATTAATAACTGATAGGTCCACTATAAAATTGATGGAAATATAAAATTAAAACCAATTTAAAATAAAAAAAGGTTTAAAAAGGTTTTGTTATAGGATACGACAAGGTTTCGTGCTATTATATTATATACATATTTGATATAAACGTCGAATTTATACGACTATCCCCTTGTAATAGTAATTCCATTAAAAATTTGAAATAAAATGTTGTTATCTAGATAACATATAATAGACGAATCGTAGGTTTATTATAGGATCTTTTATAAGATTTTGGTCGTTAATAACTTTCAATTCGATGATAATAATCGGTTGCGGTAACTTCATTTACGTTTCGAATCAATCCTATGATTCATAATTTATACTTAATATCTTGCCTTAGTTGAGAAACATCTAACGCCTTCGAAAACCATTAATAGGTGAACTTCTATAGCGAGTTGTTTGATATTCCTTGATTCTACAATTTCTTTAAGGTATTCAGCCTGAAAATAAGGTAATTACTCAGTGTTAACAAAGTTAACGGATTTAATGCAGCCCGGGTCCGCGGAAGTACCTTAATTACCAACGTCCTAGTATCTCCCAACGTCATCCCGGTTAACGACTTGGATGCAGGCCAGACCCGGAGCGATTCCGTTTATATCAAAACCCCGAGATTCTTCAACTTTCCTTTTGGTTCGTATATTATCGTAATTTAGTAATAAGGCCTCCCTCTTAACAAATGTATTCATATATCTTACCGTGATATATATTCTCATAATATATAAATTTATTATTACTACATTAAAAATGGTATTAAAAATAAGTTAAACGACTTGCACGCGGCGTTTTTTAACTTTGGATTCATTTTATCATTTACGGGTTAATGTATTTAAGCGGATGCTCTAGATTTCGAGTCGATATCGTAAATGGTATTGAAAAAGCGAAAAAACTTCGGTTTATTTAGCTTAACGTTTCGAGATTCAGCATGGTAAGGAAAAATACTTTAATACTTTATAATTCCATTAAAATCGTAATGAGGGTGAAAATATTACGCAATTCTGATAACCACATCTTTAAATAAATCATTACAGTGAAAATCTCCTTATCATAAATAATATAATTACGTTTAGCATCTGTTAATCGTATAGAATAATAAGTTATTAACTTTAAAATATTATTTTCGTTACTTTACGATAAATACCACTGTAACGCCGTTTCCTAGTAATATATTTTCAATACCGTTAACGGATCCGGATCCTAATATGCCAAAATCAAAGCCGTATTAAAAACATTTTCCAACATCTAAAATATATACTTCTCCTGTTTCATATAAGCCCAACTAATTCTATATTTTGTTAGTCGGATGAGATAATTAGCTCAATCGAAAAAAATACTAATAAAATCCCAATAAAAGTTAGAAAAACCCAAAAAATTCAAACCTTTCGAATAATATATTAAAACTCCTATTCGCGTATTATCCGGACTTTTTTTGGGGTCGGTCCGGATACCTACACTAATAGTTACCATTAAACTCGAGTATTTTACCTTTTTAACTATAGAGTTACACTTTTTTAAGTTTTAGTTCAATATAATATTATGAACACGCTTTAAAACCACATAAACTTTCTTTATACAATTTTATTTTATATTAGAAAAAAGCTTAAAAAGCTTTTTAGGTAAATTGTAACAAAATTATTCAACATAACCCATATTACATAATTATTATATTGTTTAAACGTCTCCGGGGTTTCCGCTTTCCTAAAAGAGGTAATTAACCACTTGAATTACTCGAAACGTATACAAAAAACCGTTAATTCTTTGAATTTAAGTATAATATAAATATAATAAAAGGCAGTTTCAATATTTAACTTCATAAGCTACGACTATTTCGATAATATGCGTAGGTTGTCTTTAATTAAAGGTAAAGGAAAACTATACTGTTCGGTAATCTTATTTAGTACCCGGTAATCGATATAAAACCGTTATTCCCGCAGCTTAAGAATTAATAATACCGGTATTGCGGTTGATAAAGAACTCGCCTAAACCTAACCTATATTTATTAAATCCGTAACTTACCGTTTGAATTAGAAAAGTCAATTTCATAATACCAAACATAATAATCCTTATAGTCGTTTTAATATGAATATATTTTCGTTCGATTTAATATAAATATCATAATCGAGTTTGCCCTTATATAAAGGTGGGGTTATAACCTTATCTTTATCGAATAGATCGCGAAGCTTTGACAATTTTGTTAACAAGCGTAACTAATTTTCTTTTTTCTTTATAATAATCGTCGCCGTCGTTTATAAAATCCGCGTTTTCTCGCGAAAACTTATAAAAAAGCCAACTACTATTAATTCTCCATACTTTATTTTATCCGTTTAAAACGGGTTATTAAACTAATAAACTCCGATTTCATAACATCTCGTATATCTTTTGACCTTAAACGTATTATCATCTGTATAGATAACTAATTTTAATTAATTATAAATTACTAAACGACTACCGCCAACGTTTGAAATCACTTGTCAATATCGCATCCAACGGATTCTAAAAATTATATCCCGCGTTATTTCGGGAATAGTATATACTAATATTGGGCTCAATTATTTTTTAATATTTATACGAAACTTGATTATTTAGGTAATACACGTATTTCTCTGTAACCCTTATATTATACCTAGATTTCGAAGATATTATAACCGAATTTACTTTATCCTCAACCGTTATACCAAAGCCTACTTTACAATATAATAATAATGATAGCCAAAATCGACCTGAATATTAAAGAAGTAAGTGTTATTAAAAGCATAAGGATAAGGAAAAAAATCTTTTTTATACTTATTTTAATTAAATTGAATTACGTTTTGTTCGATTTCATAATTATTCCATTAAGGTTACATAAATTTTAAACGAAATTGTATTTAGAGCTTAGACTTCCTTCGTCGCCGTTAATAGAAAACCTTCATTTATCTTTTCGACTCAAATCGTATATACTTACGTCGGAGGTAATGTTAGGCGAAATTCATAACCACTTTAATAATAATTTGTCGAACTATAGCGTAGATAACACCCCGTAACTTATCTAACCCGTTGTTACTTTGCTATTATCTACGTCGCCTTACATTCTTAGTTCTAAACATATACCAAACGGGTTCATTAAGATAATTAGCTACGATTACCGCGATCATTTAATGTTAACACCTAAAAAGAATTAAATACTATTATAATTTTATCCTCATTCGTTTAATATACTTATATGGATCCCGATAATTATCGATTGAAACGTCGTTTTAAATACAAAAACTCCAATTATTCGGAGAGCTTACAGTACTTTACTAAATCTACGATATAGTTGATGTGGCTTATGCCTATCGTAATAAATTTTTCGTGAATACGTAGGGATACATGAAAACGTAAGTAATTACAATTTACGGCAAAAGCTAATCCAATCCTTCCGTCTAAACCAATAATATTTCGAATCTAATAACAAATAGTACATATAGGTTTTTACCGCTTATAAATAATCCCACCAATTTAATTAAGACTTTATCCACGAGATAAAAGTTGTTAAAAACCGCCTTAACATAGTCGAAAAACTTGCTTATATCGTATATACCTTTATATCCGCAAACTTTGTAATACGTTGTAACAGCTTATTTTACCGTTGACATATAATAACCTTATACGTAAAGAAACGTATATTAATCTTCCCCAATCTATATCTTATCCGTTTTTAATATAAATTCAATCGTTTAACGCGTAAAATCCTACGAAAAAGCAAATCCGTCGAATTATCGTTAGTTATATCGTTTTCACCTACTTCAAAATAGTAAAAAACCAGCACAAATTGCCGTTAAGTTGGATTTAAGTTGTTGAATATTAGCTACGACCTAAATAAAGTCGAATATAAAGTCAATAACGAAATTGGATTAACCCGACTATTATATTTACTTTATAATAAACGAGATATAGTTAACAGTATCCTATAAGCGAGATATATCGATTTAAGTCGGCTCCAAAAAAGTAAAGGGTATATTTACAAAGGTATAAAATTAGGTATTCACCAACGGCTTACCCTCCACAATAACGTTTAAGTGTAACGCAAAATCATTAATATTTGACATCGATTCGTCCATTATAAGAAATATTCACTCAGAAAAATGAAAAATAACCTTAGTAGTATATTATAATCAGACCTAAAATAATACACCAAGTAGGTACTAATTAGGATTCATTATTAAAGTATAGGAGAAAAACTAAAAGAGGCTATAATATCCCTTCACATAAGACTTATAAGCATAGTCAATATCTAGCCCGTCACATTATCTCGCATGTGCCGTATGTAGACCACGCCCGGTTTGCGCCCGGACTGGGCCTAAACTGGGTACTGCATATCCCGTTACGTGCACAGACACATAACCTATAGACTCAATGACCAATGGCTTGAGTTCATAACATCGTAACTGGCTTGTAATTCCAGAATTTGGAGTCCTTAATCGCTTGTTATTCTGATGTTATAAAGCTAGTTATTTTAACGAAGGAGGTATTTTTAGTTTATATACCTATTATTTTAAAGTCATTTTCCTACGTTACCAATAAATACGGGTCGTATGTTAAAGACCTTATACCTAGCCGTAATTTGAATCACTATTAATAAGTTAGGAATTTGTAAGCGTTCATTTTATATAGTCTGTATAAAGACTTAATATATTATATTACCATTCTTTAAGGGTAGATAATCCGTAAGTTTTGTAGAAATTCTATTAATATAATGCGTTATAAGTTTGTTATTAATTACGTGTAAGGTTACGTTTTATCTCAGCTATTAAGTATAAATTTGCCTGTAGTTTCAATTAGCAAACCTGTTTCCCAAAGAGACTATTAAATGTTAGTTAATCTTCTTAATCGTTAGTGATTATATAAATATTCAACCATTATCTTTATTGCTATATCCTTAAGCGATTAAACGTGAATTTTTGTATGGCCGCCTCATAGTCTTGCCCTTGAACTCGTAAATAATCCTCGACTTAAAGATCATAATATTTAGGGTTTAAAGGTTAAAGTCGGCCTTCAACATGAATTGTAAGACTTTTCGAATTAATAAGCCGTTAATTTTAACCCTGTCACTTTTTTCAAAAAGTTTACCCAAAGTCTTAATAATAACTTGTACTCGAAACTCAAATACAAAATCTTCGTTATATTTTTCTTTTTTACTTACTCAAATAATATTATTAATACGACCAGGTATATATTTCTCCTTTTTAACGTTTCTCTATTTTAGGGGTCGTTCGCGGTAGAGGTGTTTTATCGGCTTATCGATAATAAGTAAAGGAGGTTCATATTAGTTGAGTCGTTTGGCTTAAAGGTTTTTATCGTTAGTAGCTCTAATATAGGGCTTAGCTTAGGTGGTACGAAAAGTTACAGGACCGTTAACAATTTTAAGAATTATTTTAGAGTTGACGATACTTAGGATTTTATATAGGCCCTTTTATTTTCCCGGCTTCCGCTATACGAGAACTTTACTTTATAACGGCAAAGAAAATACGCCGATTTTTGTAGAGTCGTTTCTGGTATTAAGGGTATTATTAACTTGTTGGCGTGCCGATTCCTTTCGTAGTCCCCTTAATGCTTTGATGTAAGTTATAGCTCGCTTTGAAGTACTTGCCAATAAGGGAGATTTACTCATTAGGCGTGGATACGTTTTAAAGACCAGCAACGTTATCACTAAGCCGTCAGGGCCCACGGTATTATTCAGGCCCTTTACTGCCATCTAAAAGTGTGCTTCCGGATCCGTAAAGTTTTCAATTTCTAACGTAAGGATGTTATACGCTCGGTGAAGTAGGGAGTATACCCTTTTAAACTTTTTAATACTTTAGTAGGCTTTTATAGATACCTATTTGCACTAAATACCTATTATCATGTCATTTTACTGAAACTCCGCTGTCGTAAAATTGGTGCCAGTATCGTAGACAACAACGTTAGATAAGCTCAAGTACGTGTTAATTAATAGTATCCTCAGCGTTTCCTACGTATCTTTTGCCGAAAGGGATTTTTGAAACTTGGTTTCGTAAAATGAGGTTATGGAATTAATGACGTAAGTAATAGGCTTATTATTCAAGTCATATATAATAATAAAGATTTTATAGTTGAAGTTTGTGTCGTCTTTTAATATAAACTTAAATTTTGGAGAGGTTTAGATATATGTTCAATAGTGATATTAAAGCTTTTTAATAAATTTTAGTGATAAGTATTTCATATCTTTATGTCTTGTGGACTTCAAGAATTTATATAGTTTGTCAACGGTTAGGTAATCAAAGATCCGGTGTAATTAACGTATTTCCGACTTCCTTAGATTCAATATTATTTCTTTAGGGCGTTGAAAATAAAACTATAGGTACTCCTATTTAAAGGCAAAAGGAAACCTTTAGCTGTTTTTAACCATCTCATCGTCGTTAACATTAACGTCAACGCTAATGGCCTTTATGATATTTAAGTAAAGAACAAGAAGGGTATAAAACTTAAGAATATAAAACTTAATCGATTTGATAATAGTTTAAATTACCGTTATCTCTAATAATAATCATTGTTTACCTTATCTGAAGTCAACTTTAGCTTTATTAGTATAGTAACGATTAATTTCAGTAGCCGTAATTCTTTCACTCCACAATATTTCGTATTGCGAATAACGTCTTATTAAATACCTTGCTGCCTCTATATTTAGTATAATACCTTAAAACGTATAATCCGTGTAACTATTGCGATGGTTAAAAGTGTATAAATGGTTAGAGGCTTGATTAAGGTAAATGTGAGGGGTTTTACCGCCTAAGGGATATAGAAAGGCGTAGTTGGTTAGTGACTAGATCGCGTTAAAAGTAGTATATTAATTCTATCTTATTTTCTTAGGGGTATTGTCGCCGTTAATTGGCTTGTCGCCCTCGAAGTTTGCGACTTAATATAAGTAGTTTTATTCAAAAGTAATAGGGTAGTGGATATAGTACATTAACTTTTTATTATTTTACTTAGTCAAAAGGTGACGAGTTAACTAGTAGCCAAACTTACCATAAATTTAACATTTTTCACTATTATTACGACAATAATACCTACGATTAATAGGTCCGCTTAAGTTTTTGCCATATTAACACCAACATAGTTATTACCTCTAGTTTGTAGTTAATAGGCTAGACCTTAAACGTTAGGGGCGCCCGTAACCATATTTACTGTCGACATAATTAATTAAAGTAAAGTCTTTTTTGTTCACGTTAGGTAAATTTCCGGTTTGAGAGTATATAGCGAATAAATCTGGTGTACGTTCTATTAATGTTGTAGACGAGGAGAGGAACTAGCTAAAAAATTCTTTACAGGTAGTATTTAGGCATTATAAGGCTTATTTAAATTCGTTAACACCCATAATAATTATTCGTACCTACTCGTAAAGTGTGACTTCGCCAATGTAGGCTTTCCCCATTGCCTGCTGGTATAACATCAACTTGTTAATTATCTAATTAAGTATATCTATTAGTATTTCCCCCTCTTTTTTCTTTGCCATTATCGTAGTCTACCTTGTAATAGTCCAGTTTGTGTAGTATTGGGTAAGTTAGACGTCGTATTCGAAGTAACTATTTAAACTATTATAAACTTGGCGAAAAGTAGTTGTTCGAATTAAAAAGGTTAAGTAATAATCCCTGGCATGTCTTATAAGAATTCCGGGGAATATTAAATGAAAACCAAAAGGGAAAACCTGTATTTACTTACAAATGTTTAGAAAGGGTATTATCTTCGTATCGAGGAGGTTATATTACTTCCCGTTATACTTTTTTACGTTATTTCAGATTTTTTCGATATTCGTAAGGAATTTATAATTAATGTTAAATTTTTTGAAAAGTTTTAGGGGTAAGTTATAATAGTTATCTCAGTTTTTATGAGTAGTATTTCCTAGTCATTTAATCCTTAAAGGTTTCGACGTACGGTATTAAGAGTAATTGCTAGTTACTTAACTAAGAGGTAAAATCTTATGGTAGGACCTGTAATAGACTTACGTGTATAGGAAAACCTTTCGTAGAAAGACTTTTAAGAGTTTTTTACGATTTTAATTAAAGTTTTAGGGGGTAAAAAGAACTTAAAAGTTTTAAGGAGCTTAACGATCTTGCTTAATTGACTAGTGTAAAGCGCTAACGTCAATTTCTTTGGCCGTGTTGGCGACCGCTACTTTACGCGCCCTTTATTCATTAAGTGCGTATTTTATGCTATCACATAGGGAGTCTGGACTACCGAAAAGGTTAACAGGTTTTTTATCGTTAACGCGTGAGAAGGCTTAAATTAACTAAGAATAAACGGTTGTCCTCTTGAATCGTGTATCAGAGCGTTAAGATTCTTTAATACGCTTTCCTTTAAGGCGTGGATCTTAAGGTCATTCCTTAAGTTGGGCTAGGTCGAAGAGTTTTTATACCAGCTTTGTAACACCTTATACTGGTATATAAATCCCTTTCTGCTGAAATTCCGATTCAAATCCCGATTAATTTTCTTTTTGGATTAATTTCCACATATTCATAGTCCAGTTATTAAAGAAATCACAAAATTTGCGAAAGGCGTAATCTAGGTCGTTATCGTTGTTTTATTTAACAATATAAGAGCCTACGAAGTTAGTAAGATTTTTTTTCGTTAAGTCTTCAACATTTTGTCCCTAAAAGTCTTTATCGTATTTCTTCGTAAAGAGGGATCCCAGGGCTTTAATTTCCTTATAAAATTCTTAGATAGATGCAATCTTAATATTCAGGCTTGTGTAGGACTTGGTGAATGAAAGACTTAGTGACTTATCGCATAGAAACTTAGCTATTTAGCGTGGAGTCGCGTAATGTAGCTTTTTAAACGTAACTTGGTATTTTTGTTCAAAGCAACGATTTTAATGATTATGTTGGCGTAAAGGAAGTGAAACAGGTGAAATAAGGGAAAACATTTGGTATAAAGGGTAATTTCGAAGATTGTTCATTATTTTTAATAGGGGGAAAAAGTTAAAAGTTATAGACCGTATGACTTAGTCGTTTTTATAATAGTAACACCTATAATTATACTAACTTAGCCGTTTTCCAACTTATTGATTTGATACTTTTAGCGGTTAATCTCAACGCTCTTCAAAAAGGATTTTTGGTAAAGATTTCTCAGTATTTTCGATTAGCGATACCGTCGCTACCTTCAGACCGCCGTAAAGACTAGCACAATTCTAAGGTATTCTTTATGTACTGCTATAAAGACTGACACAGTAGTAAAGGACCTTCGCAAAAATCTTTCCTCTACCCTTACGATAACGTAAAGCGTAACAATCGGAAAGTAGCTTTTTATTCTACTTAGCCAATCTGTACTTAACCCTAATCAGTATTGGTAGGGCTTTAGACGTTGCAACGTTGTTGATTCGATTGGTCGTAGTAATAGTAGTATTGCGTAGTCAAGTGGTGAATGAATTGTTCTAGGTTTGGCAGATGTCTAGCCGATCTGAACAGTAATTTGTATGCTCAATTACTTGGAATGTTCCCTGGTGTGAAGTGGAGCTATACTGCACTTAACTTGCGGTCAAATACAGTAGGCACATACAAAAAAATACACTTAACTTGTAGTTAGTATAGTTAACTTTACTGTAGGTAAAGTTGATCTACTACACTACAAATACTACTATTCCAATAGGCAGGATTATTAGTTAAGCTTTATATTATCAAGATATTATTAACATATACTATTACCTTATTTAAAGTGGTGTACGCAATTGTCTTAAGACGTTTGAAAGCGCTGATAACCTTTGTGTAGAAAACGTGTGTGGTAGGGTATAGGTTTTCCGCCTCATTTGTAATTACGCACTTATAACGTTAAACTATATATTCATATATAATGTAACTCTATTAGTCGAAAGGTTATTTGAATTCGTTAATGAAGATTATAGTATGATTTTAATCGAGGTTTAGATGTTAGATGTAAAAGGCTAAGGTAACGTTTTTTTGTTTACTTGCTTGTAAATGATTTAAAGAATATAAGGGAAAATCGTGGGGTAAGTAAAATAGGTTGTAGAAAACTGGGAAACTTGTCGTTGGTTTCGAGCATATACGGACGAGTTTTAACTGGTTTAGGATGTTGATGTAATAAAGGTATGTTTTCGAAGTCGATAGGAGCGTTTTATACCACGTGTATATAAAGTCGTGTAAAGTATCGAATAGTTGTAGTAATGAAAAGGGCTGTTTACCTAATAGTTGGTATATCTGTAGGGATTTGTAACCCGGCTTTTGTAAATGCTGTAGTAAACATCGTTTTGAAACGTTATATAAACGGGTGTTTAATATCAAAAGTTTTTATCTAGAAAGTAAAACGGAGCCGTTATTATTTAAGGGTAACTTTTCCAAAGAGTAGGCCGGAGTTCTTAAAGGCAACAACGTTAGGCGAAATCTTGTATAATAGGATAACCGCCTTTGTCGTAGTGACGATCAAGATTGTAATTTGTTTTTTTTTGTCTTTTTTATCCGTAACTAGAGTACTAACTTTCGGCGTAGTAGATTAATAGGAAAATAACCGCGACGAAAACAGTTATATGTAAAAGGTGCAGCAAGAGCTTATATTTAGTACGTGATGTTTTTTTATTGTATCAGACATCTTTTAACGTTCTCGTTACGATTTTTTCGATATATATACGCTTTAATCAACAGCGGTCGAATGAAAACTTTAGCTATCGTATACCGGGAAATTTAATATTGGTAAAAGGGTTTGTGATTAGATAGATCGGTTTTATAACGGTGAAGATAGTGGGGTTTTCTCGTTTCGTAAGGTTGTTTAAATCTTAGCGTTGAGTAATATATAGAAGTTTTAACTATTTTAAAGCTAAAATTAGTAGATTATTAATCGCTTATATATCCGTCTTCTATAAGTTTACTTTAACACTTATAACGTTTAAATTTAGTAAATCTGAGGTTCGTAGAAAAAGAACCTCGCCGGTATAGATTGAAGCTCAGTTGAAGCAGTACATGTTAAAATTCAATATATAAATTATATAAAAGCCTAAGGAAAACCATAACTCTTACAGGATATTATAATTAATGTCGTGAAACCCTGTAATTATTATTTAATAAATAGATCTCTTGTTACTTTATTAGTTCAAAAGTTTTTAACAAAAGTAAAAAAAAATGTGTTGTAATTCTAGGCGTTTTATCTTTCGAATTAAACTATTGTAAAAATAAAATCGAACATATTGCAACGTTTAATGACAAAATTAATATAAAATTGCCGTGAGTAAAGTATAATTTGATATCGTAGGTAAAAAACGTAACTAAATTTGAGATAGATCGTTTAGGTATTGACCCTTCGTATTGGTTGTAAATAAAGATTCTGGTAATAAGGGACCAAAATATCCGCCGGCTTATAATACGTTTTAACTCTTTAAAATATACCGGTATTGAAGAAATTTAGTTTTATAAATATAGTTGTAATAGGTTCCAATCACCTGGTTTAGGTATTATAAAAATTCTTTCGACTATTGTTATACCTATGGGAAAATCCTCAAACGTAAACAATTATTGTAAAAAAACGTATAATAGATTTACAATATAATTTTGATAGGTTTCAAATAGATGTATCATTGTTTCATAAGGATTAACGAATGTATTATAAACTTTCATAGTGTTATATCGTATTATTTTGTTGGAAAAATCGTATTTTTACGGGATAATGTATTCGAAACAGTTTTAATCGTTCAAATGATTGTTGTCGATATCGTCGATAGCTGAAAACTTATTAAAGATATTATTTCGTATGATTTAGGCTTGTTAACCGGCGTTAAAAACGAAGCGATCCTTTATTTCGAGTAAAAAACCTGTAATATTAACAGAAACTTGTGTTAACTGATAATACTATATACCTCCGCGAAATCGGCGGCTTGATTAAACTTATTTTTTTTTAATATAAACCAGTATGTAACCGTTATACTTCGGGTAAACAAATCCTTTGTTTTATAAACCTTATCCTATGTGTTCGGATTTCGTTAGATTTTTTTATATAATAACGGAGCCGATCTAATGGTGGGGTATATCACTTCGTAGCTTGAACACGAATTATGGCGGATTTTTCGACCGTATATAAAGCGTTAAAATATAACCGTACGAAAACCTTTTCCTATTCATATACCATAAATTCATCCACAATATCGAAAGCGCGTAACAAAAAGGCGATTTCCATGGCGATTAGGGTTTTAAATTTAGTTAGATTGGTTTTTAATACTCCAATTCACTAAATCTTAAAGGAGTGGGACCATATATTAAAAAAATTGTTAGGAAAACCTTATAATTAGACACGTTGTTGATATTAGGTTAGATTATTGTAATAACTCTAACGATATTAGTAAAGATAAGGTTGAGGATATATTTCAACCGATTTGTAGGAACTTTTACCTTAACATTAAAGTGTATGTCAATTATGTTAGCTTAGGTGTTAAGGATACACTTTTTGTAAATTTTATTTAAAGTCGGGTTCGTCTGGTTATATATGATGTCAAAGTTCTAGTTTACAATATTTTAAGATTCGGGTAATTAATTCCAAATTTGCATTATATTTCGTTTGTAAATTAATCTTTATATATATCAACAATATGGATCCCGTTGAAACATAGTTATAAAAAGTTCCTTTCGGAACTTAGTCTCGAGTGTATAGTAGTAAGGAAGGCTTTTTTATGGATATACATGAGAATCTGTGGCCGGGTTACTAAAAGTCATTTATATCAGCTTTTCCAAATAGGGGCGAAACCTCTTTAATTTTAAATTAGTTAAAAGTGATTGTAAGTTGAGTGGTGTTATATAAACATTTAACTGTTATTTTTCTTACCGTACTACAGTTTCTACATATTAATAATTTTAAATTATTTGTTCTTATAATTTTTTAATAGGGTTTGGTATAAGATGGTAGGTTTAGATATGTTTATTTAAGTAGTCGTAAGTCCCATACTCATTTTCTGCGTTTATTAAAGTTTAGTAACCCTATATATATTCGAGGTAGGTATATTTAGCATTCTAAAACGTTAGAATTTGTTTAATCCAAACGGGTAGTAAAGCCGTTATCCGATATGTTTTTCCAATCCGGGACTCGTTAGATCTTATTATGTAAAAGGGAAATTGGGGAGTGGTATGAATTCGAATTCAGATATAAACTTGGCTGAATTTAACATCGGAGGGCCCTTATTATATAAAGTTTTAGTTACGTTTGATAAAATAGATTAGGCCTTAATAGTTAGGGGTTTGAAAGTTTTAGAGTTAGTTTTTATAAGTTTAGAGGAGCGATGCCTAGACGTATTTGATTTGGGACTTGTAACCGGTTTGCCTCTAAAACAGGAGCCTGGCTTGCCTAATGTAGAGGATCTTTCGTGTGCCTTATGGACCGTAATTCCTGTGGAAAAAGGTATGGGGCTTTCACTTCCAAAGTTCCGTACGATGGCCCTTTTTAGGACAGCGATAATACGGGCCACCTTTTTCGAAAAAGTGTTTAAAAAGGACAATTTACGTAATGTGATTACGTTAATACAAGGAGTCATGTAATCTATAGTATTAGGAGAATACGTAGAGAGCGCGGATCGCGTTAGGTTTCTGTTCGTAAAATATTTTCGTATATTTGTGTAGTATAATTGTGACCCCCTACCCTTTTTAACCAGGTAGGCATTTATTTCAATAGGTTTTAAACGGATGAGGCGTTCTTTACCAGGGTTACCGTTGCCATCTCAATGTTCTACGGGGTTTGGCCAAAATGTTTAATTTTTAACCAGTATTTTGATATATCAATATATTTTCCGTCTCATCGTTTAGTGGTTGTCGGGAAGTTTTCGTAAGTAAAGGAAAAAAGCCCGTAGTAGTTTTAGTATTAGAAAGATGTAATATATACCCTAAGGGCGTGATATTTTACCAGAAACTAGTAGTTAAGGTAGCGGATCGCGCGAATTGAATACGTATTAATATATTATTTTAAATATCCATCGTAGTAAAATTGGAGTCGATGTCGTTTATTTATTTCTTGAGATTCTTTGTTAATATTCAAAAGGCGAAAAGATTTAATAATATTAAGGAGGGGAGGGGAGAGGGTAATTTTAATCGGTAAATCCATATATATATTTTACCCATATATCAATAAGTAGACATCGATTAGCATGGTCCCAGTATAAATGATAATTTCTTTTCTAATCATTTTCGAAACTTACACTGTTATTTTTTGAAAAGATATATGAATGATACGAAAAACTCTCATAATTGAATATATTCACCAAGTTTGGTAAATTATAGCAAAGATCCTTTTAAATCAATAAAGTAAAATCGGTATTATATTCTCGAAAAGAAGTTTATTACCAATGTCAATATTTATATAACGTATAATAAACCTCGTAGGGGTTTTATCTACCAATTTAATAACGGATAAGTCTATTTATATTTTCAACAAGAGAGTATTAGGGGGATAACCTTTCCATATTACGTTTTAAAACTACAGAGACCTTAGTAAGAACTTATAGGTTCTTTTCCTCCACCGCTTTCTAAGATTTAATATATTGTATAAGGTGGTATTTCGGGTAATAGTAAACGGCGCCCTAATTTCCCTTCGTTTGTATAAGGGTTCATCGCGAATATGAAAGGATCGGCGTCCTATTACAGCTTATTATAATAACTTACATAGTGGTTAGGTTCGTTATAGTAAAAGGTTTAAAGCCCCCAACTACCGGAATTACCGGTAAAGTCGAAGCCGTAGTATAATCGGTAGGGGAGGACGTACAAAGGGTTCTTCGGCGAGTTTTTCGCGTTTAATCGATTTGGGTAGGAGGAGTGAAGGGGGGATGTATAGGCTTATTCGCAGGCACAATTATAGGCTCTCCTATTTATATCCCTGGGCCCCCATTTGCAAGGTGATTGATAACGTACGCCGCGATACGTAATACTAATATTCGATATTTAATAAGGCCAGACCTATTAAACCATAAAACGAAGGTATTAATAACCTATTTGTAAGCCTTGTAAATAGACTCCTAAACTTTAAGATCGCGCCTTTACAAGTTAAGTACCCTATGGAAGAACTTTGTATTAAAACGTTGAGTGCGGTGCATAATAGAGTTCTTCTCTGCTTGGGGCGGTCCAGTTACCTAGTATTTGTACTAAGGCCCTTAATTACCCTGAAAAAGTTGAGTTGCCTTTATAGGCGCGTTGAGGGCGCGCGTGGTCAGTTAAGCCCTTTTATTGTTGACTATAAAATGAGCTATTGAAATTTTTTCGTTGCGGATGTTAAGCTATTGTACGTATGTTAAGTGGTAGCACTAAGAAATGTGAGAGATGACAATTAATGTATCGGGAACAATGTTGTAAGATTTTTAGTAGTTTTAATAATTACTTTAAGTTGGGAAATATTTAATATTTCAAATTGGTTATTTTATTCATATCGTTATCAATATACGAATATTTTACTTTATGTAAAAACAGAACGTTGATCGTTATAGAGCCGTTTCTTTGTATTCAAGATATTGTTAACTTCACATCATAATGATTTCTTCTGTAGTTAATTTAAGGATTCATTATATCTTATAGCTCTTTTTATTATATTTACTAATAACAGATAATTACTAATTCGATGAGAATATTTTACAACGATCAGCAACGTTGATATTAAGCTGTCGGAGCTCTTCGGAATCTTTGGCGTCATATAAAAACGTGTCCCCTAGTCCGTAAAGTGTATAATCTCTAACTTAAAGATATTATACGCCTTGAAGAGTAATGCGTTTATCTTTTTCACTTTTCCAATGCCTCAGTAGGCCTTAATACTTAATTATTTACACTAAGTCCCTATTATTCTTAGCATTTGTTTGAAATTCCAGTTTCGTAAAGTTGGTATCGGTAGTGGAGAAAACGACGCTTGGTAGGTTTGAATATATGCTAATTTACAATATCTCTTACGTTTTTATATGGTTTTCGCCGCAAAAAACGGGAGGAATTTAACTTTATAGAAAGAGGTTTCGAAGTTAATAATGTAAAGAAGAGACTTGTTGTCCGAGAAAAACACGTTAACGAAGATTTTTTAATTAAAATCCCTATCGTTTTTTAGTGTAAACTTAAGTTTTTTGGGGGGTTGGATACGTGTTTGGTAATCGTGGTAAAACTTTTCGATATTCTTTAGAGTAAAGTATTCCGCATTTTTATACCTTACGGATTCGAGGACTTTGTATAACTTGTCTATGATAGGGTGATTGAAAAGCAGGTATAATTAATTTATTTTTTTACTTCTTTAAGTTTAATACTATTGCTTTTGGATCTTGAAAATAAAACAAAAATTGTCTCTATTTGGAGGTAAGAGAGAAATTCCGGTCATTTTTTATTCATTCGTTAGCATTAAAGTCGACGTTAACGCCAAAGATCTTTATATATTGTAGGAAAAGAAGAAACAAAATAGGGGACTTGAGGATATGAATCGTAATCTGCTTAATAATGATTTTAATAGTCGTCGATTCTATTAACGATAGTTATTCGTTACGGCTAAAGCTAAATTTAACCCTATGAGTCTTTTGATGATTAATATGTATGGAAATATTGTTTCCTTTCTGTAATACTAGTTATTGATCATAGCCTACTGTGAAGTACCTTATTTTATTTGAATTTGATATGATACTTTGAAACATGTGGTCAGTATAATAATCGCGAAGATTGAAGTTGTATAAAGGGTTGGGTATTTGATTTTTAGAGTAAATATAGGAGGCTTAGCTACTTGAAAAGATATGAAAAGATGTGGTAAGCCAATTATTGGGCCGCTTTAGAGGTAGTATTTTTATGTTGCATAACTTACTTAGTCACATCGTTATTTTTAATAGTTTTTTTACCTTTGTAGTTTTCGTTATGTTTGAGGTACTTCTACCAGGAAATAATAGGGCAATAGGTGTAATAAATTACTTGTTGTTTGTTTCATTTAGCCGGAGAGTGGCGAATTCACTAATAATCGGACTCGTTATAAATCTAACATCTTTTGCTATTATTACGACGATAGTTTTCACGGTTAATAGATTCATTTGAATTTTACCTTCGTTATCAACTTTATTGTAACGGTTGTTTTCAATTTGAAGACATTGAATTATATCTTGAACATTTGTGCCTTTAGTATTAACGATTGATATAATGTATTATCGTATGGTCTTTTTCATCTTAATCGCGAAAGTTGTCTGTTTGGGAATACATAGCGACTGAGTTTAGCTTACGAGTAATTATAGTCGTGAAAAAACTGCAATTGGCTAAAAAAGCCTTTACAAATGGTATTTTGATATTATAAGGCGTATTCGAATTTGTTAAAATTCGTTATGAATACTTATACCTGCTTGCAAAGTATGGTTTCGCTAACGTAGGTTTCTTCTATTGCCTATTGGCATAATATGAACTTGTTTGGCATTTAGTTAAAGATATTCATATGAGTTTTTCTTTTTTTTTCTTAGTTATTATCATAGTTAACCTCGTTGTAGCCTAATCTGTGTAATATTGCGTAAGGTGAAAGTTATATTCGAAGTCTCTTTTTATGTTATCATATATTTTTCGGAATGTCTTTGCTTTTATTAGGAAAGTTAGATAATAATCCTTGGAGTAACCTAAAAGCATTTGAGAGAATAATAGGTGAAAATTATAAGGAATAATCTCTATTTACTTATAAATGTTTAAGAACGGTATTATTTTTGTTTTAAGTAAGTTGTAAGATTTTCTATCATGTTTTTCTATATCGTCTCAGATTTTGACGAAGTTCGTGAAGTGCTTGTAATTAATATTAACTATTTTGACAGGTTTGGAAGGAAAGTTACAATAAATATTCCAGTCGTCGATAATGTTTCCTGATGATTTAAAGTCGAGATGGCGGAGGTAGTTGCTAGCTACCTAGCTCGAGGGGTAAAGTCTTATAGTAGGATTTGTAATGGGCTCATGCGTGTAGGCATAATTATTTTGAAAAGCTTCTCTTTACAAAAATTAACGATTTGGAGGAAAACCTTAAAGATTTTAAGGGAAGTTTTAAAGGATAAAGGTAACTTGATAATTTTATAAAGGATTTTGAGAAACATAACGATCTTATCCAATTAACCGATAAATGGCGTCGACGTTATTTTTTTTTGCTACGTTGACAGCTATTATTTTACGCGTTTTACCACCGCTAAAAGCTTATTACGTGTTATCACGTAGAGATGTTAGGTTACTGTATAGATTAATAGATTCCTTATTATTAGTGTATAAAAATTGGTATGAGTTGAAAGGTTAAGGGTTAAATTGAACTGAAGATTGGAGGGTAGTTATTCGAAACGTGTCTGAGAGCATTGATAAATTTTAACTCCCTTTTATTTTCCTCGTGGATTTTAAGATCGAGGATCTTAAGAACGAAAACTTCAAGAGTAATCCTTAAGCTAAGATAATTTGTAAAAAATCATCGCTATATAAATTAAGGTCTTTTTAAGAATGTAAATTCTTTGAAAGCCGAACTCAATCTTTAACTTTAACTTGACCCCCATTTCAATCACCTTTCAAATGTTAATGATTTAAGAGTTAAAGAACTCATGGAAGTTTTGAAATGTACGAGCGTTGACTTTAAAGTCTTTATTATCTTTTTAGTCAAAAATATAATGACTAATGAAGTTGGTCAGGTACTTTTCCATTAAGTCTTTGTTAACATCTCTTTTTCAAAATTCTTTATTGTTATTCTTAGAAAAAACAGGTCGAATATTTACCTTTCTTTGACAAAGTCGATAATAGCTTTAAAATGGGTGTTTACAGTAGCTGTCTTGACGTTTTGGCTAGTAATTTGACGTTAATTTGGGTGTATCTTAGTGATTTAGGCGACTTAGAAGCGTTGGAGCTTGGTGATTTGAATTTAGAGTCGCATAAAGTAGCTTTTTCAGAGCGAACTAGCGATTTTCTATGTTTTCGCTTAGTGTAGCGATTTTGAAGTTTTTGTCAACGTATCCGATGAACAATTTTGTAATGTAGGAGAAAAAAAGTAATATAAAGGGAGGGAAATGGCATTAAGGGTAAAGTTTAATATAGAAATTAGGGTCGAAAGTTATTTGTCGTTGTTGTTTGTTTTTAAAAATGGTAGCAATTAGTTGTTTTCATAATAATAGTACCCTTATTAGTACTAACTTAGCCGTTTGATAACTTAACGATTTTCAGGAATTTTAGGCAATTAATATCAACGTTTCCAAGATGGTTTATGAAGATTATTTAATGTTTTGAATAACGATACCATCGCTTACTCCAGACTGCCGTTATAGACTAACGTAATCCAAAAGTCTTCACTAACTTCTGTTATTCACTGACGCATTGGTTTAGGCCCTTCAAAAAGTCTTTACTCTACTTTGGTTTTACTCAAAGAGTAACTGGAAAGTAACCGATGTTTTTTACCTAGAAAATATATGCTTAACTTTTTAAGGACTGGTTAGTATTGATATGCCTTTCTGGATTAGTCTTCAGAGGTTTTAACGTTGTCGATTTAAATTGTGGTTGAAGTAACAATACTATTGCATGATTAAGTAGTGGATGTATCATTCTAAGTTTGGCAGACTGCTAGCCAGTCTGTATACTAATTTGTATAGCCAATTGCATGGCTTATGCCCTAGTGTAAAGTGGGCGAATACTGTACTTGACTCTATAGTAAACCTACAAAAAAATACACTAAACTTATAATCAGTATAGTCAACTTATTTATAGTAGAGTTAATTGAATTCATTGTAATTACTACTGTTCCGACAATATCTGTCGATAAGATCTCTAATATGTTGACGTAACAGAAGAGTGATCAGAAACATTGGTATTGTAGTAGTAAAGATAAGTATCAAAGGGATAAGAGTCATTCAAAAAGTGTATGCCACAGGTGAAAGGTTATAAACTCACATCCAAGTAGTGTCACTTTACCATACACTTTGATAATCTCCCTTCTAGGCAGTAGCACTTTATCGTGCACTTTGAAAATACCACTTTTATGTAGTAGCATGCTATTATACACTTTCTAGATACCAATTCCAGCCAATAACTCGTTATTATACACTTTACAGAAATATACCTTACAAAGTAGTACGTTACCGTACATTCTTACAAAGGTATACTCTGCAACTTAGCCGTTTACTAACAATAGAGATATATTGTAATATCTATACAGGCAATCTTTTTTCCTCCATTACAGCCTGTATCCATTATTTATTAATAATAGTGCAGTTTGTAACGTAATCCGTATCCGAGGTTTAGTAACAATAGTCTAGTAGTAGTAAAGTATCTATTCATAGTTTAGTAATAATAATATAATTACGATACAAATTGTAAAGGTTTCAATTAGTAGTTTTTAAACGCGATAGTAATGATAATAAAAGCTTAATTGGTTTAGATAATTGATAGCGATATGATATTAATATCGTTTGTTATTATTCCTTATAAGAGTATGATTATGTAGGTATTATACGGAGGTAATTACGTCAGAGTAATTGTAATATTACGTATTTTGTGGTTAATATAAAAAGATATATAGCCGTCGGTTAAAGTAGAAAAATCCCTTTTAATGATGAGTTCTTATAATTGACGTAAGTCTCAACTAATTAATTGGTATATACTAATATAACCCACTATTTTAACTACCTATTCTAAACCATTACGATAGGTAGGTTATTCGGTCAATTCCAATATATTAACCTCGCCCGTAAATAGATATCGCGTAGAAATAGGTCCCTTAAACACTGTTTAACACGTAAACGTACACGAGTAAAGGCGGCTGCTATCGTAGCCCGCCGCGCCGCCGACGCCGCCACTACCGCTCCTACCATTCCCGCCTTCTTTAACGTTATATTGTTAATCATTCTTTTTTCGTCTCGCCTTCTGCCGTCTCCGTCGCCGAAGTCGCTACCCCTTTTTTTCTCTTCTCTCCCCCCCTCCCTCCCTCTAACTCCTCAAAGGAAGAAAGGATGGCTTTTAAAGTTATAAATCTTACAGTTTCACTATAGGTAAAAACTTTATTACCTGTAGAGAACCTTTTTCATTACCGTAAACGTAGCTTAACGAAGTCATAACGCGATTTATAATGTTAATTTTTTCCGTATGTTTCGTTATACTAATATCCTTATAAAGGAGATGATTAAGGTGAACATCTTTCATCGTCTCGAGTTAAGTATCGCTAAGGTGTGTCTTGAAGCCTTTCTAATATAAAAGGCGTTAAAACTACGTACTCAGATTCATAACTCCGGGACACTAATGGATATACCCCACGTGCTATATATCACGTTTATAGCCGAGGATAAGTTTATTAACGATTACTATTAAAGCAGGAATCAGTTGGCCCGCTATTACCGTTACAAGCAAATTAATAACGAATACGTCCTTGTTTTGATAGTTTTTAGGCTGTAGGCCGAGGCTATATTACACGCCTGCCAGCTTTTCAGTAAGTTTATTTCAAATTTTTAATTACAACTACAAACTCAATTTTTCAATTTTTACAACTATATCGCTTAAGGTGGTCCTAAAAGTGATCATTTTAACAATTAATTAAAATAAGCCTATATTAATTAATAATAGATGTAAATCCTCATATTAAGGAGTTGGTAACTATTATTACCGTTTGAAAGCGGGGTTTACGTATATATTACATAAGCTAGTTCGAAGACGTTTTTTCGCGTCACCAAAAGAAGGATGAAGATTCCGCCGCGCCTTTTCCTAAAGGCATACAGCCTAAGGCGCGGGGCCACTCTTTCGGTAGCGCCGATAACGGCGTCCATAGCGGTAATGGCGGTGGTAGAAATACAAAGGAGGAGGTCAGCGAGGAGGAGGATAGTAAGGATGCTACATCACCCTTTCCCTATCCTTTTAGCAGCGAATAGCTGTTTATTTTTCCGGGCTTTTGTATCGGGTTCTAGTGTAGTTCGCTGCACAGTAATAAAATTGGTTTTCAAAAAAAAAAAATTCATATCGTAAGTAATGAATGAACAGTAAAAATCTATATAATGAAGCCGTAAATCGCAAAATAATAAGTAATAAACATTAAAAGCGGTACAAATGATAAATCTAGAATGAGAAAATTCTGTAAAAGTGGTTTGAATGACAAATATAAATAGAGAAAAAGTTTTGTAAAAGTAGTGTAAACAGAGTATTGAAATCACAGCAAAATGTTAAAAGCGGTGTAATTGTACAAAATAATAGTAACTGTTGGTAGGCCTTTATAGTTTCAACGTAGTCGATTAGAATCACTGTAGTCGAAGTAATTGGTGCTATGTTGATATTATTGATTGTGATGTGTTGGTTCTAAGTTTGGCAGACCGTTAGTCAATCTGCATACTAATTTGTATGGTCAAACTCTTTGGCCTATGCCCTACTTTGAAATGGGCACCTACTACACTGCACTTAAAATATAGTCCTACAAACTACAGTCAATTTGTAGTACGTACAATAAAATTTGCTGTAAGTAAAGTTGACTTAACTGTACTATATTTAACTGTTATTCTAATACTAGCGGCTTTTTGTTTTGTTTTCGCATGCCAGCATAGCCTACCATCAATTAGTGACAACTTTCAAAATCCCTTTTTAATCCACAAGTTGATAACAAGCTAGACCCCTGTCAATTCCAATGGATATGCACTAAAATTAACCTTAATTATGGTCCTTTGTAGCCCTTTTGCTTTATCCCTCCGAGGCCTCCATTTTTTAATTTTTGTGTATAGATCTTTCACTATAGACTTATGTAAATCAAGTACAATACCAATTAAATACCTTTTACCTATATTTTAGATTACTTCTATTCGCACCTTTACTACCGTATCCATTAAATTTATTATACTAACAGTCTTTTAGTTTATCGGGGAAATACTATTTCTTCGCCCTACATACCGAGCGATCCACGTAGCCCTCGATTCGTACAGTTAACGTGTTACTATCTACAAATATTTCAAGGCTCTATTAGGAATAGCGTTGGTTATAACGTTAACCGGTTTATCTTTACAATGGATCCACCATAATTTATCCATTTCCCCGGCTTTATACCTTCCTTAAAGCTATTACATTTATTATTAAACGTTTTTTATTAGTTGTGCCTAGTTTTGATAAATATTTGTAAAGGCTTCAGAAATAGGAATATACTACTATAACGATCGGAAGCAATCCCAATTATTTAGTGATAATCCTTAGTATACAGTTATTTATTATACCGATATCGAAGCCCAATATTACATCATAAACTTTGAAAGCCAGTACGCTCCGAGTTACACGCTTATACTTAACGGATATACAATATATAAATCTTCCGGTAATTGTAAATTGACTCTTAAACCTTTTCTCGTTAACGAACAATATTTGAAAACCAATTTACGATATAAAGTTAGTATTATTGGTAAATAACACATTCGTAAAAATTATTCACTTCGCCTTCGCCAAATTTATAAAAACTATGTGAATTCCTTTCTCTATGTAATTTAATAATCACTAAATCCTCCTTTCTTCCTCGTTGAAATACTCGTTTTTTATATCCTGTGTCTGTACCATAATGAAAAAATTATATGATACCATCGGTTAATATAACATAAAGATGTAAGTCACACGAGCCCTTTATTCCAGGTATTTTTGTAATTTTTCCTCGATAGTTTCATCGATAATCGTTAGGCTTATAGCTTAACTATTTGAACGTAGTATAATATAACTACCGTTTTCAGCCTAAATATTATGGATATGGATTAACGGTTTATTCAAGTGAAGTTATATATCTTTAGCCAACGTTTCAATTAACTTATACTTCTAAAGTCCTAATTTCTCGATAACACGCTATTCGCTGCCACAAACCTAACATCTCCGAAAAAAGGGTATTATTAGTTTATATACCCACGATATCAAAGTGTTTACCTTTTATAATCAATAGGTATGAGTTAAATGTTGAGATCTTTATATTTGATCTGTTTTTAAAGTACGTTTGGTACGTTAAAAACTAGTGTACACCTACTCCAACCAATCCTTATAAAAGCTTAATATAACTTATAATCTTGCCAGTCTAAAACTTATCCCTTAATTCTTTCGGAAATTTTAGTAATATAATCTGCTGTAAATTAGTAGCAGACTACGTATACACTTACATGTTATCTCGGGTATTAAGTATAAACTAACATTTTACGCCACTAGTAGAATTAATAACAATGACAACAATTAAACGCTAACTAATCTTTTGTGTTATGAACGATTAAGTAAAGATTTAGTCTTTACCTTAATTACAATATCTTTAAACGATTAGCCGTAACTTTTTGTACAGCTGATATATCGTATTACCCTTAGCCTCGTAAATCATTTTCGATTTGAAAATAATAAAGTTTTAGCCTTTAAATTATGTTAATAATACAAATTATATAGATTTTTGAAAAAAAAAGCCGTTGATCTCTACTTAATTGTTTTCCTTAAATATCTTGCCCAATATATTAACAATGGTTTTGATACGTAGCTTAAAGGAAAGTTTTTCGTTAGAATTCTCCTTTTAAAACATCTATATCGTTATATATACCCTACCCAGCCTATAGTCCTCATCGCCGTCCTTCTGTTTCGTGTATATCCTCATTTTAAGTAGGTTTTCACACCGTCGACGTTTCATTAGCTTATTAAAAATCGGGTCGAAAGGTTTCTATTAACTAATCCGTTAGAATTGTAGGTTATCAACGTTAAAATATTCATCAAATTTAAGGAGTCGTTTTTACGGCTTAATCTGTATAATTCGAAAAATTACAAAACCATTAATAATGATAATCATTATGTTTAAGTTGGTAATATTTAAGTTTTTTACGAGCTATTCCATTTACCTGGCTTACGTTACATAAAGACTTAAATTTCAAGGGGGAAGGATAATACATCTATTAATAATGGTATATTCCTAATATTAAAGGTATCGTTAACCTAACTGCGTACCGATTCTTTTTTCAATTCCTTTAATGCTTTACTATATACCATAACGCGTTTTTAGGTGCTTAAAGAAAGTCTCGATTTAATTGTTATATGTAGGTAGGCTCCAAATATCAACAAAGTTGATATAAATCCGTTAGGAAGAATAGTATCGTTGAAGCCTTTTACCTTTATTTAAAGTCGTATTTTTAGCCTATAATACTTTCGACTTTTAATATAAGGATATCGTAAACCCTTTTTAAAAGTGAATATACACTTTCGAATTCACCAATACCCTAGTAAACTTTAATGGGAACTTATTTATATTGAATTTCTATTAATTCGGAATTAACTTAAAATTCTATCCTATTAAAGTTGGTACTATCGTCATAAATTAGTACGTTTAATAGGCTAAAGTACGTATAAATTTATAAAACACGTAGTACCTTTTATGTTTCTTTTGTTGTAATTGTTTTAAGGAACTTAACGTTATAAAAAGCTGTAATAGAGTTTATCACTTGTAGTATTATCTTGAATTCTAAGTAAAATACGTTTATAAAAACTTCCGAGTTAAAGTTTTAATCTTCCTTTAACGTATACTTAAACTTTAGAGGGGTTTGGAAGTATATTTGGTAGTGGTGGTAAAGCTGTTTAATTAATTTTAGTGTTAACGCAAAATAAGTTACTGATAATACTAAACCAATCCTCCCGCCAATACTTATTAACAAGGGTTATTAGGAAGCCGATTTATAAAGATAGGTTGGTATTATTTACGATGGATCCGTCCGTAAAGATTATTGATTTAGCCCTCGACAAGTTGATTAGAATCAAATTAATCCCCCGGTCTAAGTTTTACATCTGCCATTTAAACCTTTTATTCAGTCAGTTAAAATCGTCATTTGTTGGATTCTATACTTGTACCGCGATAGATAGGTCGTAAAGAACTATCGGTTAACATAATGTAGTAATATAGTTACCACGGGCACACTGTTTTAGGTATAGTTAGGCTTTAGCTACGTTAGTCTTATCGATTATAATCGAGTTAATACCTTAACCCTTTTAACGAAAATTAAAGACGTTATTAACACTAAGTATATAGATCAACGATTAGTTAAAGTTAAGTTGGTTATCTTTTCTTAATTTTGTGACTAGCTTATAGTTTCAAAACTTAAAGTCTCTAATCGCCTGTTATTCCGATATCATAAAGTTAGCCGTTTTGACCAAAATGATATCGTTAATTTACATACCTATTAGGCTCAAGTTATTTTTCACGTCACTAACAAATATGGATCGTATATTAACAAATTTATGCCTAGATTTAACTTAAAGTATAATTTATGGGTTAAAAGCCAGTAGAAGCCTACCTCGACTAGTCCGTAAAGTAACTTAATATATTGTATTATAGTTTCCGAAGGTTAAACAATACGTAATTCCTATGGTAATTTTAGTAATACAATCTGTAATAGGTCGGTTATCAATTACGTATATGCTTAAGTTATATTTCGGCTATTCAATGTAAACTCACCTTTAAATTTAATTTACAAACTTATTCTTTAGGCGATCACCAAACGTTAACTAATCTTTTAAATAGTTAACGATTACATAAGGATCTAGTTTTTATCTTTATTATTGTATCTTTAAGCGATTAAACGTGATTTCTCATATGGCTTCCCTGTAATCTTACCCTTAACCTCGTAAATAATTCTCGACTTAAAAATCGTAACATTGAGGTTTTAAAGGTTAAAGTCGACCTTCGACACGAATTATAACTCCTCGAGTTAATAAGCCGTTAATTTCGAAGCTATTTCTTTCTTGAAGGGTTTGCCAAAGATCTTAATAATTCTTCGTATTCAAAGCTTTGGTGTTAAGTCTTCGTTATCCGTCTCTTTTCTATTTATTTAAGCAGTATTGTAAGTGCGGCCTGGTATATATTAATTATCTTTAACATTCCTCTTCTTAAAGGATTCTCTGTGCCAGAGAAGTTCCATCGGTTTTTCGATTACAAGTAAAGAAGGTTTGTATTAATTCATTCGTGTAACTTAAAGGTCTTTATTATTAATTGACCTAATATAGGAATTACTTTGAGTGATATAAAATGTTACAAAACTATAAGCAGTTTTAACAACTACTTTAAAGTTAGCGATACTTAAAGTCTTATATCAGCCCTTCTATTTGCCCAACTTTCGCCACACAAGGACTTCACTTTAAAACGGCAAAACAAGTACGTCGATAATCGTAAGGCTATTCCTAGTATTAAAGGCGTCATTAATTTAGCGACGTGCCGATTCCTTCCGAAGCTCTTTTAATACTTTTCTATAGACTATAACTCTTTTCTGAGTACTTACTAATAGTGGAGATTCATTCGTCAGGCGTAGGTATATTTCAAATACCAGTAAAGTTAATACTAGACTATTAAGACCAAAAGTATCGTTCAAGCCTTTTACCGCTATTTAAAAACATGTTTTTAGGTCCTTAAAGATTCCAATTTTCAACGTAAGGATGTTATACGCTCGGTTAAGTAGTGCTTGTACTTTTTTAACCTTTATAATACTTGAGTAGGCCTTTATAAACACTTTTTTACACTCAATAACTATTATTTTAGCATTTTTTTTAAAAAAAAAAACTCCGCTGTTACAAAGTTAGTGCTGGTATAGTAAACGACGACTTTAGGTAGGCTCAAGAACATATCAATCCACAATTTCCTTAGTATTTTCCACGCATCCTTTGCCGAAAATGACTTCAGAAACATGACTCCATAAAAAGAGGTTACAAAGTTAACGACGTAAAAAATAGGCGTATTATCTAGATAAAATACATTAATAAAAACCTTATATTTCAAGTCTTTTTCGTCCTTTAGTATAAACTTTAATTTTTAAGAGACTTAAACATATATTCAATAGTTGTTAAAAAGTTTTTAGACAGCTTTTCAAGCAAAATATTTCATATTTTTATATGCTGCGGACTTTAGGACTTTATATAGTTTGTGAATGACTAAGTAGCTAGAACGCTGATGTAGTTAATATATCTCTGGATCCGTTAATTTCAACACCACTACCTCTGATCCACCAAGATAAAAACATAGATACCCCCACTTAAAAGCGAGGGGAAACTGTGAACTGGTTTTAACCAACTCGTCGGCGTTAACGTTAACGTTAACGTTAAATTTTTTTTATCCTCCAAGTAAAAAAGGAAAAAAGTAAGGGACTTAAGGGTATAAAACGTAATTATTTTTACAACATATTTAAATTACCATTATTCCTAGTAACGATAATCATTCGCTTGGTCTGAAGCCAACTTTAGCTTTACTAGAATTGTAACGATTAATCTCTATGGCCTTGATACTTTTCCTTTATAGGGCTATATATTATACATTGCCTTATGTTTAATACCTTGTTGCTCCTTTATCTAGTATAATACCTTAAAATATGTGGTTCGTATAACTATTGCAAAGTTTAAAGGTAAGTAAAAGATTAAGGGCTTGATTAAAGTAAAAATAATGGTTTTTACCATCCAAGTGGTATAAAAAGGCGTAATCAACTAATTATTAGGCCGAGTTGAAAGCTATATTTTTATACCTCTTAATTTACTTGAAACAATCGTTACCGTTAATTAATTTGTCGCCCTTAAAGTTCACAATTTAATTAAAAAAATACTATTAAAACATGGTAAGATATTTAATATAGTATATCACCTTTTTGCTATTTCGCTCGATGAGGAGGTGGCAAGTCAACCAACAACCAGACTTATTATAGATATAATATCTCTTGCTATTATTACAACGATAATTCTTACGGTTAACTAATCCACTAAAATCTTAACCTTATTAGCGTTAACGTGGTTGTTACTTTTAGTCTAATGTCAATAAGTTAGATTTTAGGCGTTAAAAGCGCCTATAGTCGTACTCATGGTCGACGTAATTAACTACCGTAAAAAATTTATTTACATTAGGGAAATTGACAACTTAGAGGTATATACCAAGCGAGTTTAGCGTACGAGCTATTGCAATTGTAATCGAAGAGAGTAACTTGCTAAAAATTCTTTATAAGGCGTATTTAAACTTATTAATATCCGTAACGGCTACCTGTACCTACTTGCGAAGTGTAACTTCGCGAACGTAAACTCTCCTCATTACTTACTAACACAATGTTAATTTGTTAAGCATCTAATTTAACAAATCTATCATTATTTTATTTTTTCCTTTCGTTATTATCGTGGTCTATTTTGTAATAGCCTAATCTGTATGATATTGGGCAAAGTAGACGTCGTATTTGAAGTAACTCTTTATATAATCGTAAAATTCGCGAAAAGTGGTTACTCAGATTAAAAAGGTTAATTATTAATCTCTAGCATATCATATAGGGATTTCGGGGAATATTAAGTGAAAACCAAAAGGGGAAACCTTTATTTACTTGTAAATTCTAGAAAAAGGCATTATTTTCATATCGAAAATGTTGTAAGTCTTTCCGTTATACTTTTCTATATTGTTTCAAAATTTGTCGAAATATATAAAAAGCTTATAGTTAACATTAACCATCTTAACAAGTCTTAAGAAAAGATCGCAATAATTATCCTAATTTTCATTAGTGTTTACTGACAGTTTAAGATTTAGAGCTTCTAAAACATGGTATTAAGGGTAATTGCCAATCGCCTGACATGAGGGGTAAAGTACTGTAGTAAGACTCGTGGTAGGCTTACGCGTATAGATAAACCTACCGTAGGAAGGTTTTTGGGGGGCTTGGTGATTTTGATTAAAGGGCAAGGAGGCAATAGGGTCTTGGAGGTTCCAAGATACTTGAAGATCTTGTTTAATTAACTGGTGGAGGGCGCCAACGTCAATGCCTCTTACCGCGTTGGAGGTTGTTGCTTTACGTGGGTTTTTGCTGCTGAAATAGTACTTCGCGCTGTTACGTGGAGGTGTTAAGCTACCAAGCAAATTAACAGGTTTTTCGTTATTAATAAGTAAAGGAGCTTAACTTAACTAGGGATTAGGAGGTTCTTTAAAATGCGTATAGGAACATTCAAGGTCTTTAATAACCTTATTTTTCTGTCAGGAATCTCAAGAATTAGGGTTTTAAAAGGAGTCTTTTAATTAAGCCAGTTTATGGAAGGTTTCATCTAATCCTAGTAAAGTTTTCTCTGAAATGTAAATACTATAGCGAGTAACCTCTTTCTTTAACTTATCTTTAACGATACACTAGATTATCTTCTATATATCAAGCGTTCAGTGGTTAAAACGCTCACGAAAATCTTAAAAGGCGCGGGCAATATGGCTGTAGTCTTTGCCGAGGTCCGCGTTGAGAATATTCTAATTAATGGAATTAGTTAAGTAAAGTTTAGTTAAAGTTTTATCAATATCCATAATCCAAAGTTATTCGTCGTAGTAATTAATGAAGACTATTTCGAAGATTTCAATTGCTTTTTTCTAGGCGGGGTCGGTAATAGCCTAAAAGTAAGCATTTGAGATAGCTATCTTAACGTTTTAGCTTGTATAAGACGTGTAAGGCGAGGGACTTGGTAATCTTCAAGTGTAGGAGCTTTGTATTTTGACTTTAGGTTGCGTAACATAGCTTTCTCAGCACGACTTAGTGATTTTTAGTGTTTTTGCTTAAAGTAGCAATCTTAACGATTATATCAAAGTAAGAGAAGAGAAAATAGTAAAGTAGGGGTATAGGTTTTGAGTAAAGGGTAAAGTCGAAGGTCATTTATTATTATAAGTAAATATCGGAAGTTGTTTATTATTTTGGCCGTAAGATTTAGTTCTTTTTACAGTAATATTACCTATAATGGTACTACCTTAGCCGTTTACTAACTTGCTGAACTTGAAAACATTTAATGGTTTATTCCAACGTCTTCAAAAAATATTTGTAAAGATTTATTAATGTTTTCAATATCGACACCGTTGCTAACTCTAAATTTCAGTAAAAACCAAGGTAGCCTAAAAATCTTTTCTACTTACTGCTGTGAAAACCGACGCAATTCGTAAGAGCCTTTCGAAAAAATCTTTCCTTTATCCTAACCGTTGTTTAAAGTAGAGCGTAACCAAAAAAATAGCCTTTTCTTCTACTTAGATTATCTGTACTTAAACTAATAAGCACTGATCAATATTGGTAGAGCTTTGGACGTTACAATGTCATCGATTATATTAATCGAAGTAATAACAGTATTACGTGGTCAAGTGGAGGATGTATTGTTCTAGGTTTGGCAGACCGCTAGCCGGTCTGCGTAGTAATTTGCATGGTCAATTGCTTGGTTCATGCCTTAGTGTGAAGTGAGCGCATACTATACTTGACTTACAGCCAATATAGTAAGCTGAAATAAAACAATATACTAAACTTGTAGTTAGTATAGTCAAATTTACTGTAAGTAAAGTTAACCTACTGCACTGCAAATACTATTATTCCAACAAGTATAATTGATATTAAGATCCTAAATTACGGGTATTATAAATTATCAAAAGTTTTGGTAAACCTTTAAAAAACGATGATATTAAGATTAATAAACTCTTTACTCGAGTAATAGTATAATTTGTACCTTAATATAGTTTCAATTTTGAAAAGCCAAATATTATAATCTTGAAATCAAGGATCGTAAACAATGATAAAAGTAAAATATCTGAAACGGGGTACGAAAAATCTCCTTAAATCGTTTCAATATACTGTATTAAAGGTTAAAAGTAGGTCTTTATACAATTGAAAACAATTTAGAAAATCAGTTAATGTTTAATAATTGTTTTGTAAATAAACTTATTAGCTAAGATTAATAGAAAATTCACTCTTAGTAGCTGTAATATAACTTGAACGCATATATGATTCATAATAAATTTACAAAGAATCGTTCTATTAATATTACCATAGAAACTCCATAACAAATACTTTTCGGTGACGGTTATATGATGCATTAAGCTACTGTATAAACTGGTTAAAGCAGACGTTTATTGGTTTTTGATGTAGAAATTATATTTTAATCGGAGATCAGATATAATAATTTTTACTTATAACCTGCATGCCTTAAAAATGTTGAAAACGGTTTAGGCTAGGTAAATATATAAATTAACGATACCATTTTCATCAGAATGATCGGTTTTATAATATCGGAATAAAGGGCGATTAAAAATTCAAAATGCAAGAATTACAAGCTAGTTGTGACTTCAGCGGAAGGTGAACACTTCAACTTCAACTAATAGTTAATCTGTAAGTATAGTGTCGAAGATATTAATCTTTACTTCATTCTTCGTCATAAAGATTAAGACGTTGATTTAGTTACAATTAATAATATTAACATAATTAGGGTTCAAAGATATTTTAATTAACGTGTTTTTAAGAGTCACATCTTCATTTTTTACTCATCGGAAGGTTTTTTTTTTTTTTCAATTTTTATTGCGGTATAAACGTAAAACCTAACGGAACAGGATAATGTTTAATTTAATATAAGTTTAAATTATTTAATGAGTAATTTTAATTGAGAGATGTATATAATATCAATTGAATTTTAGAAGATTTAATAAATAATATTTATCAAATCTTCTTTTGTACATATAATACTGACTGATCGTTATAAATATAATTTTTAACGATATTTAATAAAAAGGTTGTGTGAAAATAATTTTAAAATCATCAGAAACCTAATTAATTGGACTTTTATCAAATGTGAAAGGATTATTCAAGTTGTATTCGTTGTATAGGTTTACGGTATGATAGTCCGCTTCTATATGTGTACAGCTATGTAGAAAACCCTTCATATTGTTTCTAAACAATTGAAAATTCCACTTATAAAGGTAATAATTTATAACGATTCAAAAATCATGTTCGAATACCTTTTAAAACTCGGAATTACTAACAAAGAATGCCTTATAATCAACGTAATGAAACTTCTCGAAGTTTATGAAGGTCGGGAGATCGAGGAGTTTAGATAAATTGATGGTAAAAATAATTCGGCTAATATTAAAACGAAATAGATACTGCATAAAACCTTTAACGAGTTTGTAAATTGTAAATCATTCATTCTTCGTATCGATAGTTACGTCCGAAGGCTACCTGATAAATTTCCATTACATGTCGAGGAGTAGTGATGTAATTAATGGTAACCTGACAAACTGAAGGATTGTAAAGGAAATAAGGCCGGCAATTTGATTGATTGATATGATAAGTTGAAGATTAATACGATTTTATGGCTAAATATTTGTTTATGAGAGTTAATAAAGTCTGAATTCGGAATTATAGGGTAATTTAGATCAACTTGGTTATAGAATTATTAGGGATTTGGCTGGTTAATGAGGACGTAATTTGGTGGTAACCAAAAAAAATTAGTCGACTACATTGGCGTACGTGTATAGAATAAAAGACCGCTAGTATTGAAATAGTAGTAATTTTAATGTAGTTGGTCAACTTAAATTAATTATATTAATTGAAAGTTAAGTAAATTGTGTTGTGAGTTTACTGTAAAAGTTAGGAATAGTATACACCCTTTTTATACTAGGGTATAGGTGAAGAAATTATCTATACAAATTAGTGTAAAGATCGTTTAGTGGTTTGCTAAACCTAGAACAATATATTTACCACTTGACTATGTAATACCATTGTTATTTCGACCGATTCGAATTTATAACATTGCTAAGTTTCAAGGCCTATCAGGTAAGATCTATAAATATTTACCTTATTTTTTCTTAAATAAAAAAACATTAAAAAAATTCATGACAATGTTGATTTTAATGTTAATGATTTTATTAAAGGCGTTTAAAGATTTTTTCCGGATTGAGGTAAAGATACTTTTAATTTTATCTTCAAAATATAAAGGTAACTCTTTTAAATTTAATAAATATAAAAACAAATTTATTATATCGTCTTTTTAATTACCAAGCTGTTAATAAATGATATTAAGGTTTTCAGTCCATAAAGTATAAAAATATGGAATAGTTTGCTTCAAAGATTACGGAAAAGTCTTATGATTATTACTAAATACATGCCCAAGCCCCCCGAAGATTTCAAGTTATATTAAAAAAAGATGAGTACAATAACCACAAAATTCTCGCTCATATATTTGACTTGGATACTAAGTTAATTTTTTTTTCGTTGAAAGTTTGGTAACCTTTCTCTACGAAATTTAGTTTTTTATGTCTTTATCGGTGCAAGATAAGTCGAAAACGTGAAAAATATGATCGATTAATATATATTTAGGGTTACCAAACGTTTTCGTTTATGATATCAGTATTAAATTTACGGTGGAAAAATTTCAAACGGATATTTAAATGATATGGATATATTGTATATCACTACCTACTAAAGATAATCAAAGTATTCGAAAGATCGAAATGTTATACATACTGTTTTTTAAAGAGTATGATATTTTAAAATTAAAAATTAGAATTTTCATGTATTAGGAGGCAAGGCTTTATATAGAGGTAAAAGGTTTAAACAATATTATGGGCCTTAACAGTTTAGTATTGACTTTATTAGTTTTTGAAGTATATTCTAGTTCGATATACGAATTTCCTTTATTGACAAATTCTTCAAAAGACCACAATATATGGAAAAACATTGAATAAATCATGGAAAGAATCTCTAAAGCGTTAATTTAACAATGTTTTTCATATTATAGAAAACCTTGTAACCATTGATATGCTATTTATACCGTTATAAAATAAAGTTTTAGTATAGTAAATGCTAAATAAATAAGAAAATTTTGTTCAAATTTTAAGTAATGTTAACCCTAAAATAATTATGAAAACTATTTGCGGTTTTGCAACGTTTCTAATAACCTAGTTTAAAGTTTACATAAAAACAACTAATGGTGATAATAACAATAATAATAAAAATCTTTAAATCAAGCAAATTAACTAATATAACTCTTTTCCCCCTATAATCGATAAATTCATAAAACGTCAACGATATGTTAGACTACTCAGGAGTGAAAATACTAAATATAAGGAATATATATTGAACCAGACTTATAATATTATTTGAATGAACAGGGCAAAACATTGAGGTTTCTTTGTAAAGTTTTGCGTATAAAAAGTATTAAAACTTTAGGTAAGCCCTTTAATAAAGTAATAATTTTAAAATTGATAGATTTATGATTGAAAAATTTGTATAATTTTCATATAGGTACTACTTTAACCTTTGCGACCCAAATATTACGATTTTTCAAATGAAGAATATTTACAAAATCAAATATTGAAATACAAGAAAGCCGTATAAAAAACTATTTTTAATCTCTTAAGGATATAGTCATAAAGATAAATATTAAAGTTCTATATAATTAATAATGATTTGGAAGATCAACTAACCTTTAATGATTATATTAATAGCAAATTTATTAGCTAGAACCAATAGAAAATTTACTCTTAATAGTCATAATATTTCGTAAAAGTACACTTACTTAACAACTGACTTAAAAAGGATCATTTTATTGGAATTATCGTAAAAGCTGAATGATAAGTACTTATTGGGAATGGTTATACGGTAATTTAAACTACTATATAAATTTTATGAAACAAATGTTTTTTTATTATTAACCTATTAATATTATTTCATATTGAATTTAGATATAAAACATTTCATTTACTAGCTGTATTTTTTGATTACGTAGGATGAAAATTCGATTTAATAGGTATATAAATTAACGATACACTTGGTGTTAAAATTACTAGATTTATAATATCGTAAAAACATGTAATTCAGCACTTAAAATTCTGGAATGATAAGTCGGTTGCAACTATAGCGAAGGGAGAATACCTAGATTTTAAAGTATTGTTAATCCGTAGGCATACTGTTAACTACACTAATATCTACCTAAACTTTTGTTAAAGGAATAAAGATGTCAATCTGGTTATAATTAATAAGACCAATATGGTTAAGTTTTAAAATTACTAGGAATAACGTGTTTGTAACAGCTTTATCGTGACTTTATACTAGCTGAAGGTATTTCATAATTTTTCGGTTAAGATATAAACTTAAAACATAATAAAAAAGGATTATAATATATTGAAAAAAGGTTGAATTGGATGATAAGAATGTTGTACCGTATGATTAATATGATCCTAATCGATTTATTGTAGACCATGTTAATATTTTCGTAAACGGTCTCTTCACTAACAATATTAACCTATCATCATAAATAGGATTTATTATAACAATCGTTAATGGGAATAAATTACAGAAATCCACTTTCAAATCATTAAAAATATAATATATTTAACGTCGGTTCAATGAAAAATAATTACGCCAAATATATCAATTTGCAAGGTTCATAACATGATAGCCGCTTCTAATGTGGGTATAAAAATGTGGATACCCATTAATATCGTTAACAGGTAATTGAAAAATTCAGCTATTTCGATTTCAATATATATCAACTCAAAAAGCCTATTCAAATTCCATTCGAAATTGGGAACAACGAGTGAAAAACAAGTTATAATTAACATGATGATAATTTACAAAGTTTATGAAAATGAAGAAATTGAAGAATTCAGATAAATAAACGGCAAGAATAATCAGGCGAATGCTATAGCAAAGTTGACGTTAAATAAAGCCTTAACAAAGTTTTTGAATAGTAATAAATTAATTATATATATTGAGGGTTACGTAAAAAAGTTAGTTAATAAGGTTAAGTTATATACTGCTGAATAGAAAGAAAAACAAAGGTAACATAATAAACTGAATGACTGTTAGGGAATTAAAGCTGGCGACGTAATTGATTAATACAGTTAATTTGAAGGTGTTATAAAGTTGAAGGGTTGTATATATTTGTAATGAAAGACTTATGTATATGAATTTGTAAAGTCGAAACTTGAAATTGTTGGGTAATTAGGGTCAATTTGGGTACGGAATTAACAGAAGCATAGCTGATTAACAAAGAGATACTTTTAAGGCCATTGAAAATAAATAGTCGACTATATTAGCGTATGCGTACGAGATAAAAAGCCGTGTGTGTTGAAATAGTATTAATTAAAATATAAGCAGTCAACTATAGTATTATTAAAGTTAATTATATGAATTGTAAGTTGAGTGTTTTTTGTGTGGGTTGATTGTATCAACTGTAAAGTTAAGTACAATATGTGTCCACTTTAGACTAGGATATGTGCTAAACAATTATCCATATAAATTGGTGTGTCGACTGGCTAGCGGTTTTCCAAACCTAGAATAATAAATCTACTAGTTAACTATGCAATACTACTATTATTTTAACCACAATTATAATCGACTACATTGTAATGTTTAAAGACATATTAATGGCAAAAACATATTAATAAATATGATTTTTTAAAAAAATTTCATTAAATTTATTACTAGGTTTATGATTATAATATTATAATTCAACTTAATAAAGCGAATTTTATACTTGTAACTATAAATCAAGTTATTTAAAATGCACATAGCATCGTTAAAATATTTTATAAGATATAGCAACCCTTTATCGCTTAATAAAAAAGAAAATAAAACCATAGACTTAAAAATACTATAGCTGTTGAAATAGCAGTTAAGTATAATACATCCTAGTCTACTGTACTAATTGAAAATTGATTATAGTGACTGCAAGTTGACTATATTAACTGTAAGTCCATTGCAATAAAGTATTCAATTCAATGTGGAGCATGGGCCAAGCAGGTACCCATACAAAATAGTATATAGACTAGCTAGCGGTTTGTCAAAGTTAAAAAGCATCACTACTTTGAATACAATACACTAGTTATTTCGACCACTAGTCGAATCGACCACATTGGAATAATGAAAGACTACCAACAATAACTAAAGTTATCAAAAACCTAAACAACGTAAAATAGGTTATCAGCTTGTAACATCTTGGTTTACATATTGAAATGAATCTTAAATTTAATAAAGACAATATCCTTGATACTAAACACATTAAACATAATAATATTCAGTGTTCAAGGATTGAAGTAAATAAAAACATATGAAAATGAAAGATGTAAATGGTAATAGTATAAGGTTATACAATAATACCGCTATACTATTCAAAGTGTAATGTTAAACCCTTGGAAACAATTAAACTATATGAAATTATAAATATAACTTAGACCTATAAGAGTTAATACCTCTTTTCTATATTTCGTCCACAAAGTAACGACCGCAAAGTAACAACTATTATCTAAGAGTTGAACTTATCTAATAAAGAAATAAGGTAGGATATGTAAATAGAACGTTATTATTAATACTAGTAAAAAGACTCTAGAAATTTTTAGAAGTTTGTATTAAGTGATAAATTTACCAATCAGCTTGAATCAAAAGTTAACCGATAGGTAACATAAGTATAATTCGTGGTTGTAATTCCACTAATCGGTTTGTGCTAATGGTGGATAGAAAAACATACAAAATATAACTCGAATTATATTTCTCATGATTAAAATTGAAATTGTAATAGTATAAAGTTACAAATTTATTCTATTACACTAGTAAAAGTAGAATATTGAATCGTTGGGAACAATTCAATTGTATGTTACTATACATATAACTTATATCCATGATATTAACCTATTTTACGTTAGAAATTAATATAATAAGCAACTTATTTTTTTATTACCAAAATAAAGAATAAGTGTTTACCGTGAAAATAGGCAGAACAAACAAATGAATTTATTGCATGCTGTATAGAAAAAAGCAGAGGAATTTTAATCAGTTAATAATAGCGAAAATGATTACAAAATGTTAAATAAACAAATGCAGCTATTACAAACAAAAACAATGTAATGAACATATATAGATTTATCTATATAAAGGAAGAATGAAAAGTTTTAACAAAATTGACAGTAAAAGCCTATACTAGTATTGCAATGCACCAGGGTTAAGGTTGGTTTATGCAATGCAATACCAGTTAAGCCTGTAACAAGGCACTTACAAGAAAGATATGCGTTTTGCTCTCCAAACGATTTTGTAACCTTAAGACTCCCAGAAGACTTCAGCTTTTTACTCACCAAAAAAAAACCTACCATTTAACGTCCTCCTAACCTATATCCATCTACACCTATCCTATATTACCCCAACCTATACTATAGATAATCAAACAACAAAAACACTGGTGTGTTTCTAACTATTTTATTCCTATTGGAGTGTATATAGCCGGATTTAGGCATCAAAATAACAGGTCGTGGCGATAGCGTATACGTTTAGAAGCTAGGTTTTAGTTGAAAATGGAGGATTTTTTTTCGCGGTTGGAAAGATTTGCTTACTAGGTAGAAGGGGAGGTTTTGGTTGGCATGGCGACGCAAAAAGATGCTTAGGGTAACTAGTTTAACGTTGTCCCGGACATTGTATTACGTCAAGTAAATAAGGTTAAGGTAAATTCCGTTTGTAGCGATTCGTTCAAGTCGGATTATACTTGAACCAATGGCGAGGAAAAGGAAACGTTAGTTTTTCCAAAAGGTATACCAAAAGCGTCAGGCAACTTTGGAATCGGTCTCTCCGAGGATACCAAATGAAGTAGGGCTAAGGGTGCCACCCAAATAATGATGTTGTTACGTGAATCAACAACTCTCCCTTTCGGTTAACGAAGTCTGACTAAATATACGCCTGGATGACGCGTCGCACCTGCCACCACCACATATATAAAGAATAATCTTTAAATTAACATGATGAAATCGGTAATAAAGGCCGTATTACCTGTACGCGGCTTGCCGTACACGGTTATAATGCGCTGTTATACGCGCACTGCCTGTCGCGCGGCCCTATCATGCAGTGCAGGGCGGTGCGGCAATTGACATTGCCATGTGCTGCTGGAGGATACACACAGAGCCCCGGCAGGGAGTGCACCAGCTGCACAAGCTGGACGCAAGCTGGGCACGGCACCCCAATGAAGCAAAACGGCACCGCGGATCTTCCCCTCCGTCAACCAACCCATCGATGACCACATTGCCCGCTGAGGTATTGGCACCTTGCAAGATCCCCCCCCCCAAAATGAACATGTCCATCTACGGTAGCCTCCATCGCGAATGCCGAATATGATCGTGACGAGTTGGTTCGGCCGAGGATTTCGCTTACGGACAGCCATAACGGTTGCTTGCCAGCTCGCCTTAGTGCTGTTTGGCTATGATCAAGACGTCTTCTCGGGCATTGTTGGGAATCAGAACTGGCTCGACCAATTTGGTCCTACAACCTTGGAGCATTCTCGGTGAGTACTTCGGACTTCCTCCTGACTTCCGGGACCTTCTAACCCAGTTCGTACAAAGGGTTGTATTTTAAGTTTTGCAGTTTGTGAGAGGACTGGGAGGCGCTTGGCCCTGTGGATCACCATGGCCTTCATCATTGTATGTACTTCCCTAACAAGACTGCCACGGCAGCTGTTTGTGGACTAAGTTGAGATGCATATTTAGGTTGGTGGTGCTCTCCATGCCTGCGCCTACGTGAGCACCCCCTTCTGTACCTCAACTTTGAAGTCTCCATTCAAATGGTCTGGCAGTGTGGGAGGTGTATACGGACATTGAAAACAGCATTCACGCTGACAGACGGGGTGTGCACAGACTGTTCCCCACATCATGATCGCTTGATACATCACAGGCATCGGGGCAGGAATCGAGACCAGCACTGTTCCTATGTATCAATCGGAGCATTGTGATCGCCTACTGGTTCGACTACGGCACGAGCTTCGTGGCCACCCCGGCGTCCGTGGCCTGGCGCCTGCCGATCGCGTGCCAGGTGCTGTTCGCCTTCGCCGTCGTCGCGCTCGTGATTCGGCCTGCCCGAGTTCGCCCCGCTACCTCCACGCCCACGGGCGCCACGCCGCGGCCCTGGAGGTGCTCTGCAGCGTGCACGCCCTGCCCGCGGACGCCCCCCCGCGGTCCGCCGGGAGGAGGCGGCCATCCTCGCGGCGCTCGCACGCGAGCGAGCGCGAGCGCGGCGAGTACCGCTGGGCCGCAGCTCCTGATGCGCGACGCGGTGCAGACGGGGCCGCCGGGTGCTGCTGGCGTACGGCATGCAGCTCGTCAACCAGAGGGGCGGTGTCAACCTCGTCGTGTACGGCATCACGTCGGTGCTCGAGCGGAACGTCGGCCTCGGCCACAACCTCGCGCTGCTCCTGGGCGGCGTCATCAACCTGATGTTCCCCATCGGGTCGCTGTTTCCGACCATCTTCCTCGACATGGACGGGCGGCGCAAGTCGATGATGCGGGGCTCCTTCCTACTGGGCGTCTGCATGATGATGATCTCGATCCTGCTCAGCTTCCAGGGCCCGGGCGGCCAGCTTGCGAAGAGCACGTCGTCGGCTTGTGTGTCTTTCTTCTTCCTGTTCATGGTAAGCATTCGCCCAGTACCCAGCTCGTTGTCTGATGATGGCCTGATAGTTGACATATTTACAGCTGGTCTTCGGAGCCACTGCCAATTGCATCCCGTGGGTCTACGTGCCGGCAATCCTGCTGCTGCAGCTGCCAGGAACCTGCCCCAATGCTCAGAACTTTCGTCTCTATAGGTCGGCCCTCCATCATGCATGCCTTGTTCGATATCCATTGGGACTTTGGCTGGGCCCCAAAGGGCACAAATCTGTCCGCCATCTTCCGGGAGGGGCGAGAGCGTGTGCAGAGGACCGGATGGTATTGTGTTCAGCTGCCGGTGCAAATTCATAGATACCGGTACCAAATTCAATAATCACCCAAGAACCCAAAATATAGCATGGAACAATCATGACGAGCACAGCTTTGGAGGTTGGGTTCCTGATTCAAATCTAGGTCCGGAACAGTATCGACTTGCCCGACTGGATGATTGTAAACCTTGGCATGGAAATGCAGTTGAAAGCTACCAGCCGTAAGAGTAACATTGGATGAAGGCAGCCCACCCTTTTCACTCCACGGCCTAATTGCAACATAGCCATAATGGGGCTCGACAACTCAATCTCCCTCTTTCCTAGACACCTCCACGGCCACCCATGACCACAGTCATCAATTGTCTGAGTCTCCGGCCGGTTGCAAGAGCACACAACAATACGAAGTGAGCCGAAGGAGGGGTCGGAGTCTGTATGATGCAGCAGTTATTCGAATGCCTAAGCTTTGGGAAGGCGGTGGCAAGGCACCACAAATCAGCCTGCGTCCAACCGCCACACATCGCTCTGCCCAGTAGCCTGTTCAACACCCGAAGGACCTAGGGCAGCATGCTCAGCAGACAAGAATGTGACGCACCAAAGCGGCACTCGGGGAAGGCCTTCGCGAGTGCCTCATCTGACCAAACGCAAGGGCGGCAAACATCACCAAAAGATACGAAGGGAAAGCCGGTATGGTAGCCGGTCGGACTCTGAGGCCGAAGCTCGACTGATGAGATTTCAGATCGAGCTGGAGATGTTTGGGGCGTGAAGTATCCTTGTGCGAAAATACACTTCCATCTTGACCTGCCCATCGAATTTCGATGATCTGTTCCAATGAAAACTCCATATGAACGTGCTCAGAAGCTCCGTTTTCGACATGTTTGAGATCTTGTCCCGGACCTGTCCTCTGGTAAACGATTTACCGGACAATGGCGTCGAAGCGCTGCTTGAACCACTTGATGGTGTCGTCGCGGTTGATGCGGTGAGAGGCGCCGATACGACCCTTGGCGCGGCGGCGACGGACAACACGCTCGCCGGGGCGGGTCATGCAGCAGTAGAAGTCCATGCCGTAAATACCGATACCGGGGTCGTATTTGATGCCGAGATCGATGTGCTCGGAGATACCAAAGCCGAAGTTGCCGGTCTCGCTGAAGTTGCGCTTGCGCAATTCGTACTCCTTGACCTTCAGGCCACGCTCGAGAATCTCCTCGGCCTTAGGGCCACGGACGGTGACATGGACAGCAATCTTCTCGTTACGGCGGATACCAAAGGTACGGACGGTGTAGCGAGCCTTGCCTGTGAAGAAGTTGTCGGGTTAGAGGTGCTTGTTCGTTTGGAGACATGGGCGGGCCATTGCGATGGCTTCGTCAAGATACGGAAGGGTTTTGGTTTGGAACGCACTGTAGACAGGCGTCTGACCAGACAGCTGCTCAAGCACCTTGGCGGCACGGGTCAGTCTGTCACCAGACTCGCCGACGGAGATGTTGAGGACGAGCTTCTGGATGCGGAGCTCCCGCATGGGGTTCTGTGCCTTCTCGGAAGCCTGTCGTGATTGCTGTCAGCATCTGTGGTCGATAAAAGCATCGGAATTGTGTTGCATTTACCATTTCGAGTACTGTATGTCGGCGGTCTTGATGGAAAGGGCGAAAGGGCTGACGGAGAGGTGGGCGTTGATGCTGTCGGGACGAGGCAAAATTGCGTAGTACGTAGACAAATTTTCGGGACCTTGTTCAAAAATGTGTGAGGCCAAGCTTTGCGCTAAGGCCTATTGCGGTAAGCGTGCATTGAAGTGGGTCATATTTCACTACTGTGTATTGCCGTGGCGGCAAACCTGCGACAGAGGAACGCGGTCAAATTCATGTTGGTGTAGCTCTGCTTGACCAAGTCTGCACTGCAAACCGTCTGCTGAACTTGGAAGCTTCGCAAGAAGCCAACTAGATCGCGACAACACACCTAAAGTCAGGCCAGGCTTCAAACAATTTTTGAAACTCAGAGGAAGCTACTTCGTAGCATTTCGTCGCGAAGATGGCGAACAAGCAGGGCAAGATGGTGAGTTGCTATCTTCCTCCCAACCATGTGCAGTATCATTGAGGTTGACATCAACAGGCTGCTAATACCATGCTCCCTCACAGGCCGGTTACGTACGTGCTCGTGTTCTTCATCGTCGCCGACGCACCACATGCGAACACTTCAGCCTAACGAGCGACCCGACACTGACACGCTGCATAGATCAACTACCGGATGCGTGTTACGCTCCTCGATGGCCGCCAGATGACCGGTCAGATGCTGGCCTTCGACAAGGTGCGCATCCTACATCCACACTGTTACACTCACATGGACACCCGGCTGACCTTTGAAACAGCACATGAATGTCGTCCTAGCCGATACCGAAGAGTTCCGCAAGACCAAGAAGCAGAGCAAGCCCGCCGCCCCTGGCGCAGGAGCCTCGGTGGCGCAAACAATCGTGCAAGAGGAGAAGCGTACCCTGGGCCTGACGATCGTACGAGGAAAGAACATCGTCTCTCTTTCCGTCGAGTCGCCACCGCCTGCGGACCCCAGCGCGCGTCTGGGTAAGCCGACGACCGGCGGCATCTCCTCGTCGCTGACGGGTGGTCCTGGTGTTGCGCGGCCGGCTGGACGTGGTGCTGCTCCTCCCGTGGCACTCGCTGTACGTGCACCATCTCCCGAGCGGTCTTGGAACAGTGCTAACGGTGTCAAAGGGTCCTGCTCCTGGTGTTGGTGGTGTGCCTCCGCCAACCTTCCCTGGCTTCCCCGGCGCTCCTCCGGGATTCCCAGGACGCGGTGGTCGTAAGTGCAACCTCTATTCAATCTCTTCGACCGTCTCTAACACACTCTCAGCTCCTGGATTCCCAGGAGCCCCAGGTGCCTTCCCACCTGCTGGGTTCCCCGGCGCTCCGCCAGGCGCATTCCCCCCTGGATTCCCAGGTGCTCCTGGTGGTCAGCCTCCTCCTGGCTTCAACCCGCCTCCTCGACGATAATCACGATAATACCCAGATTACCAACCTCCGAACACTGCGTTGATATAGATTGGAGAAGGAACACAGGCGATGGGGCGGTCCCAAAGTTAGGAAGTAGCGTGGGCAGGGATGTTGAACCTTGGCAACGATGGTCACTGCATGGCCTCAAGAAAGAGAACTGAAAACACCTCTTGAATTAATTCATAAACACAGCGAGGGACGCCGAGATTTTTGCCATTCGTCTTGCCAAAGGTATGCCCGCGACTGAACATAAACTTTCAGCCCCATGCTGCAGGCTGCTCGTGCAGGACTCCCCCACGCACGCGACAAGCAAGGATGCAGACTCGCCCGGGCAGTCACTGTAAGCCCCGGTAAATGCCCTAAATTTCTTCGAGATCCGAACCTCAACAACACCAACAATCTTCCCTCCAACTGCCCTGTCACTCCCTGCCGCCGGGCCCGATTGATCGAAGACACATTCCCACAATGGCGGCCGCGGTGAAAGCCCTTAATGCGAAGATTCGCTCCAACAAATACACCGACTACATCTGCTCAACGCGTACGTGACTTCTCCCCTCGGGGTGCCGCCCTCGGACCCCGGTGGGCCTCGGCGCCTTCCCCTGCGATGCGATTTCACGAGGCCGGCAAATGCGCGCGGAACGGCTTGGGGAGGAAGAGCTTGGCCAGACGCTCTCCAGCGCACGGAGGAGGCATGTCGCGGCGCCCTCTCCGGCGCCCTCTCCGGCGCTGACGGTCTGTCTGTCGCCCTTCGGAGACCGCCTCGCCGGCGGTCGATGGGTCAGACGCTGTGCGCCGGACGCGGCCCCCCCACTGCCCCCCTTCTCAACGACGATGGCGTGCACTACTGCTCTACGGACACGTTTGGGCTGACTCGTGGTGTTGACGGTGGACAACAGACTTCTGGGGCCCGGTGTCGAACTTTGGCATTCCCGTCGCGGCGGTGATGGACACGCAGAAGAGCCCCGAACTGTACGCTGCCTCTTGGACCCCCCTCGCCCCCCTTCCTTCCTTCCTTCCTTCCCTCCCGACCTCTTGCTCCGCCGTTCCCACCACCTCCTCCCTCCTCCCCACGAGTCGCCCGGCCCCAAGACTGCCACCCGGACGGCCCCCACTGACTGCGGCTCAACAGCATCTCGGGTACCATGACCGGCGCGCTCTCCATCTACTCGGCGACCTTCATGCGCTACGCGCTCGCCGTCTCGCCCAAGAACTACCTCCTCTTCGGCTGCCACCTGGTCAACGAGGCGTCGCAGCTCACGCAGGGCTACCGCTACTACAACTGGCACCACGGCGGCGGCCGCGAGAAGGCGATTGCGAGCGGCGAGCTGGTCTTGGACAAGGCGAAGGCGGGCGCGGAGAGGGTCAAGGCGGGCGTCACGGAGGGCGTGCAGAAGGCTGAGGCCGTGGTGGGCAAGTGAGAGAGGGAAGGTGGCTGAGGCATGGGCAGTTGGTTGATGGGATGGGTGGTCGCGGGTGCAGTCATACCGAGTGTTTGAGTCGGTCAGGTTAGATGCAGCAGCCGAGTGGGCGGGCCTCTTTGGACGAAGGATGGCGGTCTTGATGACCGAGTTCCCACCGGCTTACCCTATTCATTAAAGCTGGTCAAGTGGAAGCAATCCTCACCCAACTAAGATGCAGCTGTGCAGGAGATAGCTTGGATAGTATCCTCCATGCATAGATAACTTTAGTTGGTGGGTCCTCGCTTTATCCAAGCAAGCCCGACATGTCGGGAGCCCCACGGCCACTTGGCGAGTCGTTCTTCCAAGTTTTGTGATGCCAAGTGAATGCACAGGTTTCTTGGCTGAGTGTGCGGGTGACAGCCAGCCTGTTTTACTGTAGCGATAGTATGCAATGCTAGCAGACCGGTCCCGTTGTATGCTCCCGAAGTATTTGACGAGCCTAGGATGGATAGCTGCACAGGACGCAGAACCGAGTTTAGCCACACCAAGGGAAACGTTAGAGAGGATCGGTTCGTCACCATGCTGCCAGAAGGTTGTGGAGATGCCTAGCTAATATACGTAGTCGTAAGTAGGTGTACAAGAGTCGTGGTCTTGAGGTGTTGAGGGCCTGATCAGCGATATGGCTCTGTGTGCTGAAGTGGGAAGGTGAATGGAGTACATTGGTCAAATCGTTTTCTCACCGGATGAGGAACACCATGCCAGGCATTTCTCAGTCGTCTCCTGATAACCTGATAATACGGTGTCCTACAGGGCCAATGTGTCCAAGAATGTTAATCCAGATAGCAACTTTCCCACAAGGTGGGCATTCCCCCGCTTGGCTGGTCTTTGCCGAGGGCGGCCATCCATGGCGACACAAGCCAGACCATGTAGTGACTCAGTGGCAGAAATAAATTCGGGCTTTGAGCTGGGCTCGAAGAATAAAAACCCCGCATTGGGGGTCCTGTCACCTGTGCGATGAAACGGAGGAACCATTCATGCCCAGCAGCAACGAGACATTCACAACCTTGGTGGTGCAAGGGGGCTTGACTGTGTGAGAGAGCCAGGAGGATCGCGGCTGCTGACGCGCAGCTAGAGTGGAGATCCGAGATCCTTTGCAAAGCGTACAAAGTTGGTCTTGCAATCGAATCGCATAGGCGGGGCGGAAAGGCCACTGGACTCGACGGAGGATGCGACACGGCACCCAGGTACCAGGGGGTGCCCAGCAGGTGGGTCCGTCCTGGTGGCAGCACTTATCGTGCAGCGCTGGTTGGCCAAAGCTAGGCGCACATAGCTCGTTACCGCTTCCGGCATGGTGGGGTCAGGGGAGAGGGGGGCCCAAGCCCTCCGTACGTAGCCAAGCCGGTTGCTTGCCAAGTTGGCTGCTGGCCATGTTCATATGAGCTCAGGAACGGAGGATCTTACAGCCAAGCCCTGTGGATGAGACTTGTGCTGAGCGAGTAGATTGAACCGGTGGCAGGGAGGCCTGCTTGGCGAAGGGTAGGTTCCGGCAGGAGTCAAGAGAGTCCAGAGAAACTGTCATGTGTGCATGTCTGTGGGTACAGGCAAGAGTGATGGGGAAGTACCGACTCTGGGTGGAAAGCTAGACAAGGATGCGAGCTTTCCAACTGAGATGTATCTAGCACATATATAGCTAGAGTCGCCCACCGCACTCACCCACCGCACTCAAATGACCCTTCAGCGTCCCCTTCAGCGTCATTTGTTTCTCCGGCCTTCCCTGTCCACTAGCTCTTCTCCCTCCCAACTGCTGTGTATACGCACAGCGACACAGCTCTTGCCGGACCTCGTAGCTGGTTGACCTAGCCCTTGGACCGACAGCACTGCTGCCCATCAACAGAAGCATTCAAATCCCGAAGCTCGCGGGCCCACTGACGCCCGGCAAGACAACAGGACTCTATCTACTTCTTGACGCATCTGCTGCAACTATTCGAGATGGCGGACAACCATGAAGAGGTCTTCGAGGAGGGCGAGCCCAAGGAGGCGAGGACCGTCCATAGGATGCGCGCCAACTCGACCATCATGCATGTCAACAAGCTCCTTGTTGCCAACAGAGGAGAGATCCGTGAGTTGTGAACCTTGGATTTGCCCTTCGGAGACTCTTGCATTTCGGTTCAATGGAGAATGGAGAGTTGCTGACACTGCTCTGCTCGCAGCGATTCGTGTAGGTTCCGATGCTTGAACAGCCATGACCCGGAGTACAATGGACTGACAAGACCATCGTCCCGGCTTCATAGATCTTCAGAACTGTAAGACTCGGGCTCCAAAGCATTTCTTCATCGGGATAGCAATGCTGATACGGTTCCTCCAGGCTCACGAGTTGTCCCTCCACACCATTGCTGTCTTCAGGTAGGCCGTGAACCCCGCCCTACGAGGCTTTCCAGTCACTAACTCTTGCTCGCAGTTATGAGGACCGCCTCAGCATGCACAGGCAGAGTATGGCCAATTCACATTTCTTCCAATCCCATGCCGCCATACCCTACACAACTACACCTGAACAGGACACGGACATACTGACCATCTATCAGAGGCTGATGAGGCCTACGTCATTGGCAAGCGAGGCCAGTACACCCCTGTCGGAGCTTATCTCGCTGGCGACGAGATCATCAAAATCGCCAAAGACCACGGCGCTCAGATGATCCACCCTGGTAAGCAGCATCGTTCAGCCTTCCGATCATGACATCGAAACGCTGACTCTGCCCCAAGGATACGGCTTTCTCTCCGAAAATGCTGAATTTGCCCGCAACGTTGAGAAAGCAGGCCTTATTGTGAGTGTTTTCGTCCCGCAGTGCAGGCGACCTCTGCCGAGGCTAAGCAATATACCTCCGTGAACAGTTCGTCGGCCCTACCCCCGAAGTCATTGACGGCCTCGGTGACAAGGTCTCGGCCCGAAAGGTTGCCAATGCCGCCAAAGTCCCTGTCGTTCCCGGAACTCCCGGCGCTGTGGAGAAGTTCGAAGACGTCAAGGCATTCACCGACCAGTACGGCTTCCCCATCATCATCAAGGCCGCATACGGAGGTGGAGGCCGTGGAATGCGTGTTGTCCGAGACCAGGAGTCGCTCAAGGAGTCCTTCGAACGAGCCACCTCGGAGGCAAAGTCTGCTTTCGGGAACGGAACCGTCTTCGTCGAGCGCTTCCTCGACAAACCCAAGCACATCGAGGTCCAGCTGCTCGGTGACAACCACGGCAATGTTGTGCATCTGTACGAGCGTGACTGCTCCGTCCAGCGGAGACACCAGAAGGTCGTGGAGATTGCCCCGGCCAAGGATCTGCCCACCGAGACCCGCGATGCCATCTTGAACGACGCGGTGAGGCTGGCCAAGTCGGTCAACTACCGGAATGCTGGTACTGCCGAGTTCCTCGTCGACCAGCAGAACCGATACTACTTTATCGAGATCAATCCTCGTATTCAAGTCGAGCACACCATCACCGAGGAGATCACGGGCATCGATATAGTGGCTGCTCAAATTCAGATCGCTGCTGGTGCATCGCTTGCACAGCTTGGCCTGACGCAGGACCGCATCTCCACCCGCGGCTTCGCCATCCAATGCCGCATCACCACCGAGGATCCCTCCAAGGGCTTCCAGCCTGACACAGGCCGACTCGAGGTCTATCGATCGGCTGGTGGCAACGGTGTCCGTCTGGATGGCGGTAACGGTTTCTCGGGTGCTGTCATCACTCCTTACTACGACTCCATGTTGGTCAAGTGCACATGCCACGGCTCCACATATGAGATCGCACGCCGAAAGGTGCTGCGTGCCCTGGTTGAGTTCCGCATCCGCGGGGTCAAGACCAACATTCCCTTTCTGCTCTCTCTTCTCAACCACCCCACATTCATCGACGGCAACTGCTGGACGACGTTTATCGATGACACCCCGCAACTCTTCGACCTGATTGGTTCGCAAAACCGTGCCCAGAAGCTGCTGGCTTACCTTGGCGACCTGACAATCAACGGAAGCAGCATCAAGGGCCAGGTCGGCGACCCCAAGTTTAAGGGTGATATTATTTTGCCCGAGCTCAAAGATGATGCTGGCAACACGATCGACATCAGCAAGCCATGCACAGAAGGCTGGAGGAATATTCTCGTCGAGAAAGGTCCCGCCGCCTTCGCGAAGGCTGTCCGTGACTACAAGGGTTGCCTGCTGATGGACACCACATGGCGTGATGCTCACCAGTCGTTGCTGGCTACACGTGTGCGAACCGTGGATCTCTGCAACATCGCCAAAGAGACTAGCCATGCTCTGAAGAACCTGTACAGTCTGGAATGCTGGGGTGGAGCGACCTTCGACGTTGCCTTCCGCTTCCTGTACGAGGACCCATGGGACCGGTTGCGCAAGATGCGCGCGCTTATCCCCAACATCCCATTCCAGATGCTCCTCCGTGGTGCGAACGGTGTTGCGTACTCTTCTCTACCCGATAATGCCATCGAGCACTTTGTCGAGCAGGCCAAGACCAACGGTGTCGACATCTTCCGTGTCTTCGATGCCTTGAACGACGTTAGTCAGCTTGAGGTCGGCATCAAGGCGATCCACAAGGCCGGCGGTGTTGTCGAGGCGACTGTCTGCTACTCGGGCGACATGCTGAACCCCAAGAAAAAGTACAATCTGGCTTATTACTTGGACCTCGTGGACAAGCTTGTCAAGTTGAACATTCACGTTCTCAGCATCAAGGACATGGCCGGTGTTTTGAAGCCCCACGCTGCCAGACTTCTGATTGGTGCCATTCGCAAGAAGTACCCTGACCTGCCCATCCATGTTCACACGCACGACTCGGCCGCGACGGGTGTCGGGTCTATGGTAGCATGTGCCCAGGCTGGTGCCGATGCTGTGGACGCCTGTAGTGACAGCATGTCTGGTATGACGTCCCAGCCGAGCATCAACGCTGTGCTTGCATCCCTTGAGGGCCTTGACCTCGACCCTGGCTTGAACGTACACCACGTGCGTGCGCTCGATACCTACTGGTCCCAGCTTCGCCTGCTGTACTCGCCTTTCGAGGCTCACCTGGCTGGGCCTGATCCCGAGGTGTACGAGCACGAGATCCCCGGTGGTCAGCTCACCAATATGATGTTCCAGGCACAGCAGCTTGGCCTGGGCTCTCAGTGGTTGGAGACGAAGAAGGCGTACGAGCAGGCCAACGACCTCCTTGGCGATATTGTGAAGGTCACGCCGACGTCCAAGGTTGTGGGTGATCTCGCCCAGTTCATGGTGTCGAACAAACTCGGCCCAGAGGACGTCAAGGCGCGTGCCAAGGAACTTGACTTTCCTGGCTCCGTTCTGGAATTCTTCGAAGGTCTCATGGGCCAGCCCTACGGTGGGTTCCCGGAGCCGCTGCGAACGGATGCTCTTCGCGGCCGGAGGAAGATGGACAAGCGTCCTGGTCTCTACCTTGAGCCGGTTGATTTCCAGAAGATCAAGCGCGAGTTGGGCAAGAAGTATGGTGGCGGCGTGACCGAGTGTGATGTTGCCTCTCACATCATGTACCCCAAGGTCTTCGAAGACTACAAGGAATTCACGCAGAAGTATGGCGATTTGTCGGTGTTGCCGACGCAATATTTCCTGACGAAGCCAGAAATCGGCGAGGAGTTCCACGTTGAGCTGGAGAAGGGCAAGGTGCTCATTATGAAGTTGCTGGCCATCGGACCTTTGACGGAGCACACAGGTCAGCGTGAAGTGTTCTTCGAAATGAACGGCGAGGTGCGCCAGGTCACCGTGGACGACAAAAAGGCGTCCGTGTCGAACGTCAGTCGGCTCAAGGCGGACCCTACCGACTCAAGCCAGGTCGGTGCTCCGATGGCTGGTGTATTGGTGGAGCTCCGTGTCCATGAGGGCTCGGAGGTCAAGAAAGGAGATCCTATTGCGGTGCTCAGCGCCATGAAGATGGTAAGTGTCATGCTCCTGCTGCTCGCGGGGAAACCGCTGCACTCCATGATGCACGGTACGGTCCGACTTGACTGACACAACATGAACAGGAAATGGTGATCTCGGCCCCGCACGACGGCAAGGTTGCCAGCCTCCAGGTTCGCGAAGGCGACTCGGTCGATGGCACGGATCTGGTTTGCAAGATCACCAAGCCTTAGTTAGACATGGGATCTGCTGGTCCCGGGGCTTCAGTGTCCGATCTATTTCTATGTTATGCGCCCGAGAGGCTCCCGTCCGCTGCTTCTCTAGATTGGTTTCACAACTGTATGAGAAGTTGACGATGGAAGCGGCTGGGATTTCGGAATAGATTCGTTGGCTCAACGGCCTTGTGCTCTTTTCTTTTTTTTTTTTTTTTTTTCCCTCTCTGGCTGTACAAGCGCCATGCAGCGACGCCTCGAAACACTTCCTAGTAGCCTGCCGGGCAAAAGTACGGGTTCATTTAGCGTTGGCAGTCGCGAATGTATCTCTAGTTCCCATGCGTTGGAGAACACCCTCATGGGGACCCTGCATGGCCCGGTCGGCATTGAGCCCCGTGGCAACATCCTATGCACAGTGCAGAAGCCAGCCAGTGCCAGCCAGTTTTTTCGCTCCCGTCTCCTGCAGGCAGGCAGTGGGCAAATCCCGTGTGGCGTTTGATGAACTTTCCCTGTACGTCCACCGGTCATCCCGGCACTCTTGCCTATCAACCTGGAATTTGGGAGATCCCAAAGCTCGTTTCGTCAGGCCCTGTAGGCTGGGGTCTTGTACGCCACAATATCAAGGGTGACTCGGCAGCGCTGCAGGGCGCCGTTCAGCTGGCGCCCGACAAGCCGCAATGTCAATGCTGCTGAGGCTCTCTCTCCTCTTTTGGGCGTGGGGCGTGGTGGTGGTGGTGGTGGTGATGGTGGAGGGTGGCTCGGCTTTTGGTCCGCCCCCTCCCCACAACGGTGAACGCCTGCATGGGCTGATGGACGGGGTGTGTGTGTGTGGGTGGTCCCTCGCTCTTGTCCCGTGTTAGGGGGAGGGGAGGGGGGGGGGGCGGGGCTTGGCGCACGAGGATCGACCGGCGTGGCTGGCTGACCGGCTGGCTGCTGCTTTGTTTGCGCGTTCTGGAGGGGGTCCACGTGGCCCGGGGCTGACTGGGCAAAAAGCAGCTGGACACGGCACACCCTCCCCTTTCCCTTTTTTCCCCTTTTCGGTGCCCTTCTTTGGGGCCGGGGGGGCAAGGCTCGCTTCCGCTCGGGTGGGTGTGCGGCTCCTGCGGGCTGCCGGGCGGGGCCCAAGTACGTAGGGCACACGCAGGGCTTTTTTCTTTTTTTCCTTCCCTTTTTTTGGTTGGTGATCGGTAGCGCTGGAGAACTAGAGGGGCCTTTTGTTTTCTTGTTTTGTTGATCGGCGGCGCTGTAGAACGGGGAGGTGCGGCACTGGGACGGGCGGTGGGCCCGGCTCGGGCGGGGCATCGTGCGTACTGCTGTGCAGTGTGCAGTGTGTAGTGTACAGTGAGA